>PVJX010001270.1:9242-39836 GCA_004027295.1 Dolichotis patagonum
CAGTACTTTACATTAAGTCAACTGGACATCAACAGTATCTAACGCCATATCTCTTACTCTGCTATAGTTGAGCATAGTTTCAATTACAATAATATCAAACATAACACAATAGTATAAAGCCATGCATATAGTGAAAGAATTCCAGGGCTTTCTGAACCAAATAACAGAAAATGATCAATGGGTATTATAATATCTCATTAAAAAGGAACTCTTAAGGTGAGGAAACAGCAGTAAAGAAAGATGCTTTGGAAGCAGAAGCATAAGAGAGCATATGTCCTCAGTGAGGCCAGCATGCTTTTGGCCCATTATCATGCCCCCAAATGTAGCCAAGATGCGTTAGTCCTCATCACAATTGCTAAGTGGCATGGGAAGCTGTATCTGGAGCCACCCAGTTCTTAGCAGGGTTCTCACTGGCTTGGAGATGGGAGGCTTGCCCTGCTGTCTGGTCCATGGCCATGTGTGCCTTGTTGGGCCATCCTAAGAGTGTGGCTCTCGGATACCCTTCTAGCAGCACAAGCTTACCATGGTGCTAAGTGACTAGGCATGTTTTTCCTGGAGGATGTGACTGTGTCCTGTGGCCTAATAGCCTCATCTATTCCACACAACCAGGGTGCCGCGTGTCTGTAGCTGGGTACTGGTTAGCACGTGTCCCATGTTTAACACAGTACTAACTAGAAGTGGTTGTAGAGACTGATCAAGCTCCCAGACAGCAAGGGAACACACACTTCAGGTTGGAGAGGCAGACCTAGTGCCTGGCCCCCTCTCCATGCCTGGTGCTGTCTCCAGTTACAGTAACAGGCTGGTTTCCCCCAGACCTTCTTCCCAGAGACCACAGACATTTATGACAAGAAGAACATGCCCCGCGTGATCTACTGCATCCATGCCCTCAGGTGAGAGACTCTGAACTTGTCACTGGATTTCCTTCAAGTGGATATGACCCATGATTGACAGTGATAGTGACATAGGAAGGAGGGCTTGCTGTGGGTGAGTCAAAAAGAGCACTTGTCAAGAGAGTGAGGTTTCCTGTTCACGGGGATGTGTAGGTTGACCAGCATGTTTGCAGGCGCATTTATGTGGGTGAGGTAAAAGGACAAGAAGTGTAGGGTCTTTAGCTTGAGACTCGGTTGAAGGGATCAGAGCAGGATGCATGTGGAAGGCCATGCACGGCTGGGAATGTAGCTTGGGGGTGGAGTGCTTGTCCAGCATGTGTCCAGCACCACCAAAAGACAAAAACAAAAGCATCACATGCAAGCCACATAGTATGAACGGCAGACGCTGTTTGGTCTTACTCATGGCAACCTTTAGTGGTTAGCTGGCTATATCACAGGAATTGGACTACTAGATCTTGTGGCCATTTTACCTCTTCCTACCTTCACTTCCCATGTCCTTTTATGTTTCTGTTCCTTGGCTTAGCAGGTCTATGCCTGCAGCACCTTGCCTGTCCTCTGTCACCATCCTGTGATTTGTTCTTACCAATTGTCCTTCTCTGCAAAACCTCCCCAGTCCCACCAGGCCTCCCACGCCTACTTATTCACCTCTCTAGCATTTGCTTGGGCTGTTGCATGATAACATTTTTTCTGGTGGATTGGGGGTTACTCAAGGTTAGGTCTTGAGTAGTCTTCATCTCCAAGTTGCCCTGGTATATGTCCTGTGCCTGCTTGTTGTCCTGGGCACCGGTGCCTTCTAACACCTTCCATTCTTTCCCAGTCTCTTCCTCTTCCGGCTGGGGTTAGCCCCTCAGATACATGATCTTTATGGGAAAGTGAAATTCACAGGTAAGCCCAACTCCTTCCCCAACCACCATTTTGGGAACTACAGCTTTCCCAAAGTACTTCTAAGCTGACTGACCTTGGCCTTGACTGCCCAACCAACAGTTGGGCAGGATCTTGGGGTCCGGGCCTGATGAAGGGTACTGGTGGTGTCGTTGCAGCCGAGGAACTCAGCAACATGGCCTCTGAGCTTGCCAAATATGGCCTCCAGCTGCCGGCCTTCAGCAAGATTGGGGGCATCCTGGCCAATGAGCTCTCTGTGGATGAGGCTGCAGGTAGGGACCGGCCACTGCCCTGCTAGAAGTAGGAATAGTGAGCGTGGGGGAGCTTCAGGCCTCCTAATGCTTAGATGGGCTGTGGCCACCTCTCACTCAAAGGCAGGGCAATCAGGTTACCTGGTTTGCCTGCCTCTGAAGATAGTAAAGACATGATGCTGGAGCAGGCTGCGACTGGTTGTGCACTGGCCTGGGGTTCTTTTTGGCTCCTGACCTTGTTTCCATGCCCCCTCCCTCCCAGTCCACGCAGCTGTTCTTGCCATCAATGAGGCAGTGGAGCGAGGGGTGGTCGAGGACACCTTTACTGCCTTGCAGAATCCCAGTGCTCTCCTGGGGAATCTGCAGGAGCCTCTGGCAGCCATCTACCAGGAGCTGCTGGCCCAGGCCAAGACAGAGAAGGCTGCCAATGCGAGGAACCATGTAAGGAAGGGTCTTGGGGTGCTGAGGCCAAAGAGTTGAGTAACCTGAAAAGTCTCGAGTGAAACCAAGGCTGTCCTGTTTGTAGTTCCAGAACTGTTTGTTAGAGAAGCTGTTAACTTGTCAGTGGTCTTATAGAAACAGGATGAGAACTCAGGAGAGTGATGTGAATTGAGAAGAGAAGCCTGGAAAAGAAGATCTTGGGGGGATGATCTTTAGGGAGGTCCGAGAGGGCTCTGAAATGTGGACCAGGACAAGAGTAGACTGGAGATCCCCAAGGCTGGTTTAACTTAACTGTGTCAGGGTCAGAGGCGTAGGTTACAGCTGTCCCAAAGTGCTTCCAAGCTGACTGACCTTGGCCTTGAGAATTCCCCCAGAAGAAATCTGTGTAGACAGGGAGGGAGGCATAGGAGAGGACTATACTGGTTCCCTTGCCCTTAAGTTTTTGCAGGATGACAGAGAAGGCCAGGACATCTATGACTACTACCTAACCCAGGCTGAAATCCAGAGCAGCATTAACCATGTCAATGGTAAGGGACAGGCTGAGGGGGGCTTGCGGTTGTTCTCAGGCTCAGCACTTGGAAGTTTGGGGATGACCTCTTTCAGAAAGCCCTGTCACCGTGCTTGAGCCAGCTCTTGCCTCAGGAAGAAAGACAAGAATCCAAGGAATGTGTGCTCTGCTTTCTGGCCATCAGTATCTGGAGAAGTGGTCCATTTGTGGGAGGCTTTCTGTTTAAATGGATTTCTGTGGAGAAGACAGAGACAAAGGGACAGGCCCTTCAGCTGTTGGTGCTGAGGGAGCAGTTGGACTGGTGTCCTTGAGAGGAGAATGTTGAGTATAGATGGAGGTAGAGAGATTGGGGGACAAGGGGCAGCTGGAAGGCTCGTGATGGGTACGCATTTGCCTGATGGTCAAAAAATCCTCAGGGTTTGAGATAGTAAGATGAGAGGCTATGGAGATAAAGCTGAGGAATTTGGGCTGGATCAATTGGCCAGGAACCCAAGGGACCAGGGTCAGGAAACTGGGAGGGAAGGAAGAAAGAGGGCTTTCTCACATCATCCATCATAAACTCTTGGCCTTTTTCAGTCCTCAGGGCTCTAGAAGTTGTTGATGATGCCCTGGAACGACAGAGCTCTGAGGCGTTGCTTGAGGCCCTGCAGGATCCTGCCCTGGCCCTACGAGGGCTGAGGAGAGACTTTGCTGAGTGGTACCTGGCACAGTTGAGCTCAGACAGAGAGCAGAAAGCACAGGTCAGTCTCCATCTGTTACCTACTGCCTCTGACTGAAGGATGGAAGAGGGCCTCTGACTCAGGCACTGCCACTGCCAGTCCTTGTAATCAGGAAGTGCTGAGTGCATGTTTAAAGGCTAATCTACTGGGCTGATCAACTTCTGCCCTCCAAGTGTCCTTCATACTGACCCGGAGGCAGTAGTATGCACTCCTTTTGCTGAATTGGAGTATCAACTTGGTAATCTTGTTGTCAGTTTGTTTGTGTTCTAGATGTTTGTCATTCACACACGTGTTCGGTGAAAAAGGATAAGATGGGTTCATAGGGATGGGTGGGCCAAGCTGGCTGCCTGCAGAGGTGAGGTGGGTGACAGGGGCTGCTGAGTGGACTGCAAACTCATGCTGGAGGCTCCCAAACATGTTCATGGCACCAGAAGACTCTTCCCTGGCCTCTCTTCCCTCTTTAGGAGCTGGGCCTGGGGGAGCTTCTATTAAAGGAAGAGGTCCAGGCTGCTGTGGTTGCAGCCAACGTGAAGGGTGATCAACAGCAAGCCAGTAAGTCATCACTGGGCCTGAGGTTTGGTCTGGGTGTCCTACTGGCTCTTAGATCATCCCACACCTTCCCTGGCATGGAAAATGCTGCCCAGCTTACCAGCCTATTGAAGGACATCTGTCTTCTCTGGTTGTACCCTATTCCTGGCTGCCCTGGGGACCCTATAATAAGTTCACTAAGGTCTCAGAGACAGTGCCATGTTAGTACTGCACTGGGAAAGTTTCCTCCCAGGAAATGTGCCATTCTGGCAGTTTCAAACTGACTTTCTTGGCTTCTGAAATGTAGCAGTTCCCCAGGTGAGAGAAATTTGTATTCTCAGTTTCCCTAAAAACATACAGATAAAAATCTTCACTTAAAATACGAGCCGGTCATCCTGTCCTGGTGAGAGGTCAGTCTCTTCAGGAATGAGGCAGAGGGCTCAGCACACTGCAAAGGCCTGTGACACTGGACCTCCTGGTCTGTCTCTCAACTTGGAGACAGATACCAGCTCACGGTGGCCCGGGGCGACTCCCAGCTTCTGCTTCCTTATCAGTTCAGGTCGCTCCCCATTGCTGTTGCCAGAGTAATCCTCAGGCAATTCTTACCTCCCTTGCTGGACACCTTCAGATCTTCATGGGTTCTTCCATGCTTTAATGGTATCTCACTTCACAAATGTAATTCTTTCCTCATTTCTGATCATAAACCAAATTCGATGAGAACCAAATCAAATTTCTCCAAAAGGTCAACATTGAACCTAACCACTGAATTGGAGTCAGTTCTCATCCAATTCAGTTTGCAACCAGAATTGCAGAAAGAAAGAATTTGCTCGATTTGAGGCACCACTGTACTTCGGTCCTATCACCTTGGCCCAATAGATAAGCCCTTCCCAGAGCCTCTCCTATCTCTTCTGTCTGCATTCCAGCTGGTTCTCCTGAGCCAGATGACCTGTTCTTTCTTTACTGCTCCCAGCCTTCCCATCACCAGGCCTCTGGTACTCTGGATTAGGCTTCTCTCACATTGTCCCTGCCAGGAGCAGGTAAGAGTGTCTCAGAGCTTCCTGAGCTCTACCTCCCTGCACTGCCATAGCCTGGGGTGGGGACACTCAAACCTGGCTTTGACAGCAAGGCTCTGTAGGTATTTTTGTCCTTATTTCTCCCTAATAGCTCATGTGCTCCTTGATGCCTGGGCATTTTATTAGCTCCAGAATTTGTAAACTCAAATTACATCAGTGTACTGCAGACCCTTTCCAACTTCCACCGCTTGCAGCCAAAATGGCTTCACCTTGGAGCTGGTTTTTTCCTCCTCTTCACTGTCACCAAGGTTGTCCCTGGAGCTCCCTGCCCAATCTTGTATTGGATATGCTCTACAGCCACCTGTCAATCTTGTGTTCACCACCTTAGGAACTCACCTCTTCCATGATAGCCACGGTGTGTGTTCCATGCTGAGCTACTCAACTTCTAGACTTGACAAATGGCTTCTTTATGGAGCCTCTTCTTAAAGGGACCCTACCCTCCTTTTCTCCTGAACATGGAGAGAGGTATTTGAAGCCCAGCAGACAGCCCTCTGAGCAGTGACAAAGCCATTTCTCCTTAGCGGTCCCCAGCAGAGCCTAGTGGGCCAGGAGAGCAGAAACAGCTGGAAGGCCCAGCCTCTTGTTCTCCTCCCTTGCAGTGCTCCAGGCTGTGCAGCGGATCAACAGAGCCATCCAGAGGGGAGCAGCTGCTGACACCATGAAGGAGCTGATGAGCCCTGCAGCCCAGCTGCCTCCAGTCTACCCCTTTGCCTCTGCTGTGTATCAGCAGGAGCTGGCAGTGCTCCAGCAGCAACAGGGGGTGAGCCCAGAAACAGGACCAGAGCAGGGCTTCCTGTGTAGCCAGGTGCCATCTGAGACGCTGGCAAGTGACTGGAGAGGGGTGGTGGTCATCCTGGCCTTACGGAGCATCCCAGTAGCCAATGCCCTTGAAAACCCTGCTTTCCTCATATACTGAGTTCTGAAAGGAACCCCATCAGGTAGTGTTATTTCTAGTTCAGTGGTGAGGAAGCTGAACGGCGGTGGGTAAGTAACTGCTTAACTCCACATGACTGGCAGTGGTGGCTGGGGGTGGATGCAACACTGAACATCCGAGCGGGGCGTGCTTTCAGCCCCTCCTCTGTCCCACCTCACTTCAGTTAATATGGCTTCTTTGACAATGAAGTGACACTGCCCTCACGTGGGGATTTCCCAGGCTGTTGGAGGAGTTAGGAGACACTTGAGAGAGGTGTGTGTTGGCACAAACCTGTAACCCAGCACTCTGGGATGCTGAGGCAGGAGCACTGCAAGTTAGAGCCTAACCTGGGCAACCTGGTGACTAACAAGACCTTGTTTCAATTTGTGTGTGTGTGTGTGTGTGTGTGTGTGTACCAGGGGATCGAACTCATGACCTTGCACTTGCCAGGCAGGCACTTGTGCCACTCAGCTAAATCCCTGGCACAGAAAAAAATTTTTGAAGGACTAGGGATGTAGCTTAGTGAGAAGGCCCTGGGTTCAACCTCCAGTACCATATATGTACACACATAAAAAAGAAAAGATGATTCAGTAGAAGACTTCAGGGAAATGAGGCAGGAGGGACTCAGGGAAGGTGTCCTGGAAGATGAGAGGCTAGTACAGAATCACATCTGCAGTTAGTGTTTATAGAACATCTACTTCAGTTACAACCCTGACACAAGCATGACCTTCAGAAGGCACAAAGTATGTATTACTTTCATGCAAGAAAGCATAAAATACAATAAGTACTAAGAGATAAAGCATAGTGACTACAGACTCTACTATTCTTAGCTATGTGGCATTAGGCAAGTTATTTACCTTCTTGCCCCTCATATCCTTCATATCCTTACCTCGGGATTGCTTAACCATCATATCCTTACCTTGCTGAGGGTAGTGAGCTAACGTGTTTAGAGAAGCCTGGCAAGCAGGTTCAGCCGTCATCACGAGGTTCTAGTGTAGAAGATGGACAGGGCATTTCCAGCAGAGGGACAGCAGAAGCAGATATTGGAGAAGGAAGAGAACCCGGCAGGCGAGAAGTGAGCCAGGACCTTGTGAATGTGCTGAACTGTGGCAGTAGCCACTTTGAGCATTTCTCCTTTGTGTGCCCAGGGCCTAGTGCAACTCTTGGAATGGAGTAGGGGTCAGAAGGCTGCTAGCAGAGTTCACTGCTCGTGTGAGGCTCTGGAGTCAGGCACCTTGGTTTAGCATCATTAGCTGTGGGTATAGCTGTGAAATGGGGCTGTGAGTGGTACCTGTCGTGTAGGCTTGTTATGAAAATTTAATGATACTCTGTGTGAAGTACTTAGAATCCAGCACATATCGATCCCCAGTACCAAAAAAAAAAAAAAAAGAATTGAGCACATCTTTAGCATTCCCTAGTGTTGAGTACAACTATTAGCGAATGAACCCAGACCCTTGGGAAACTAACGCTCCCTTCTGCTGCAGGAGCTAGGCCAGGAGGAGCTCTTTGTGGCTGTGGAAATGCTCTCAGCCGTGGTCCTGATTAACCGTGCCCTGGAGGCCAGGGATGCCGCCAGCTTCTGGAAGAGTCTGATGAGCCCTGCCACAGGCCTGGCTGAAGTGGAAGGAGAAAATGCTCAACGGTGAGAGAGGAGCAGCCACATGTTGGGAGTGAGGGGTGGAGGGAAAGTGATCAAGACTCAAGACTCCTGTTAGAGAAGTGTCTTCTGTGTGGTGACCCGTTCTTGGGCCCAGCCTCCCTCTGGATCTGGTCCCAGTTCCTTGGCCTGTGTCTCTTCCCTGGAGTGGGTAAGTCCACAGTCATCTCCTTTCCTCCACTGAGACATTATTTTACAGCAAATGTTTGAATACACAGCCATGTGCCAGATACTATTCTAGGTGCTCTGGGAAATGCAGGGAACAAAATAAATCCTGCCCTCATCAAACTTACTATGAAGTAAAGGGAGACAGATGATTAGAAAAGCAGAAGAGCTCAGTGTAGTGGTGCACTTGGGCTGTAGCTAAGAGATAGAGCACTTACCTGGCACATATGAGGTCCTGGTTCAATCCTTAATACTACAAAAAAAGTCTAAAACTCAGCTTACTGGGTATAGTGGTACAGGCCTGTAACCCTAGCACTCTGGAGGCTGAGGAAAGAGGATTGCCATGAGTTTGAGGCCAACCTAAACTACATAACAAGGTCCTGTCTCAAAAGAAAAGAGAGAGGAAGGGAACAGGGAGAAAAGGAAGGAAAGGGAGGAAGCCAAACATCAGGAAGCCAGGGTGGTGGAATAGTGGAGCAGAGAGAGGAGTAGGAGATAAAGACAGTGGGGCTGGGGATTTAGCTCAGCGGCATAAGAGCCTGCCTGACAAGACAGCAACAGAGGCCAGGCTGTGGCTTTTTTATTCTGGGTGAGGAAGGAAGCCGCCAGGGCTTTCAGGCAGAGGGAGCCAAACTGACCTACTTTAACAGGATCACCTGGCTGCTGTGCTAGGAAGGATTTTCGAGGGTGTATGGGGGAGAGAAGCCCTGTGGTACCCATCAGAGCCTTCTAGTGCCACATAACCATGGCTCGGCTAGGAAAGGTGCAGTGTCAGTTAGGAGAAGGTGTCAGCTTGTGGATGTGCCCTGAAGGCAGGATAGCAGCGTTCTGTGGTAGAGTGTTTGGGACTCCAAGACGAGATGGATTCAGATTGACTCTGAGGTTTTGGGCAAGGCAGAGACTAAGAGATCCACTGTTTGATGTTGGGGGAATCAGGAGTTCACAGATATGAACTGTGGGGTTTCCAGTATTGCCTGGGTGTCCATGTGGAGACCCCTGGAGGCCACTGGCATACATAGCAACTAGAGATGTGCTTTGGGAAATTATCAGCGTGAGGTGTATAAAGCTATAGTTAGTTGAGGTCAGCCAGGAGGTGAGAATGCTGGTGGAAGAAAGCTGAAGCTTAGGATGTGTTTCCACTTAGAGCTCAGGAGGGGCCAGGCAGGAAGCTTGGGAAGACGGCTGGTGAGGAGAGGAGCGCCCAGTGAGTGTGCTGCCCTGGAGGCCTGCAAGGAGCCAGCTAAAACACTCTGATTTCTAGCGGAGGGTACAGAGCCGCTCACCTCATTCTCCCCTCCCTGCTCCAGTTACTTTGATTCTCTGGTGGAGCTGCGACAGGTTCGTGGCATGGATGAGGCCTTCCTGAGCTGGAATGACCTGCAAGCCACCGTGAACCAGGTCAACACCCAAGTCCAGGATGAAACTGACCGTGAGTGTGGTGTGGGGTTGAAGGAAGACAGCCCCTTGGGCAACCATGTTCTTAGCCAGAAGGCGGGGACCTTGCCTACCTCGCTCTGTCTTCCTCAGAGGTCCTCGCTGTCAGCCTCATCAATGAAGCTCTGGACCAGGGCAGCTCAGAGAAGACTTTCTCTGCCCTGCTGCTTCCTGCGGCTGGCCTGGAAGATGTCAGCCTTTCCGTTGCTCCACGGTACCATTTCCTTCTAGTGGAAGCCAAAAGGCATAAGGCCCAGGTGAGCTCAAGCCTGGCACTGAGGGCCACAAAAGCAGGAGAAACACCCAGTGTGGGTAGGGCTCCAGCTTGATTGACACAGCTGCTTCCAGGGGTGGGCAGGTCCCATCCGCTGGAGGAAGTGTGGCCCCCATTGCCAGGGTACTGGGCAGTGTGGGGAGAACACAGGCTCGGAATGAAAGAACCTAGCCTGGTCTCTATTCTGACCTTGTGCAGATCCCTTGATGCCTCTGAGCCCTGTGTACTCACTTGTAAGATGTTGTAGTCCCTTTTTGAGTCCCTCCCAGAGGGAGGGTGATAATAAATGAGTTGGAGAATGGGGTAGGCTTTTGAGCTGAACCACCCTGAGCATGTGGCAATATTTGTATTTTTTTTTCTTTTTTTGGTACCAGGAATTGAACTCATGACCTTGCGCTTGCTAGGCAAGTGCTTATGCCACTGAGCTAAATCCCTGGCCCAAGCATGTGGCCCAAGCAGTAGAGAGTGGGTGAGAAACAGAAGCAGGGCTCCCAAGCCCCGCGATTTCCATTTGAGTCCTGAATTCTGACCCCACACTGCAGTTCCTCACCTCCCAGCGCCTTCATCTCCTCACCTACAAATGTGTGACAGTAATGAGTTTATCTCAGAGTTACAGGACTAATGTTACAGGAGTTACCGGAGGTAATGTGACAGGAGCGCTGCCTAACATTCATTGAGTTCTTATTCTGCCAAGCATTTGCTTTATATGTGTTGTAAACGATTCAAAATAAAGTGTTTTAGGCAAGCTAAGAGCATAGCTCAGTGATAGAGCGCTTGCCTTCCATGCACAAGGACTTTGGTTTGATCTCCAGCATAATTTTTTTTAAAAAGGAAGGAAGGAGAGCAAGCTTCAGAACAGTGCCTGGCACATAGTGCTCAATAAAGGGATACCTTACAAAGTCCATCACTAAGGTGAGAGTTGAAAGGAAGTCAGGTATAGGGTCAGGCATTATACTGTCAGTGTGGCAGGCACAGACATACTTGAACTGTACCATGTAACTGTCCTACTGCTTGTGGGTTGAGGAGTATGGAGCAAGAACAGGAAAAGGTCAGGTCAGGATCGAGCCATAGACAAATGGGGATCTGGGTGGGTGGTCGGTGAGGTGTCCAGAGTGGGCTAATCACAGCATTACTGAGGCTAAAGGGCAGGGAGTTGAGCTGTTGAGCAGGTGGCAGATAGTGCCAGAGAAGCTACGCAAAGTTCCTCTGCCAAGCTAAGCCGATGCTTGGAAAAGCCCAAATCAGGGTAGACGAGACCGTTCTGTGGTTGGCAGTGACCCAGAGAAGCCATGCAGCCATCACTGTGGCTCCCAGTGTCAGCCTGCCATTTGGTTCCTGGGGTTGCTTGGCTTGGGAGCCTGGAGGGACCAGGCGACTGTCTTGTTTCACCTCTTTCCATTTTCCAGGTGACAGGGGACCCTGGAGCTGTGCTGTGGCTGGAGGAGATCCGCCAGGGAGTGGTCAGAGCTAACCAGGACACACAGACAGCTCAGAGAAGTAAACAGTGGTCAAGACACCAGCGGGAGGGGGAGGGGATGTGGGCGAGCCCACCCCACTGCTGTCCCTCCCACCTTGTGGGGAGACAGGTTAGAGTCAGAACAGGAGGGCTGCTGCTGGGCTGCAGGGCAGATCTAGAAATGCTCAGGAATCAAGAGCGGGGAGTCCAGGCTGATTCCTTCTGTTCCTTCCTGTGAGCCCTTTCCCTGCAATGAACACGTGAGATTGTGTGGTGGCCAGAAATCCATCCTGTTTCTGCTGGTAGCTTAAGTTTGGACCTAACAACTAGCTCTGGTTAGAGTTTTTAGTCTTAGTGGAAAAAGGATTGGGATTCAAGGAGTAAGGAACGAGCGGGATTCATGCAGGCACAGCCTGGCTTGCAGGTGGGCAACAAGGTGCCGGTTTTCAAACTGGAGGGCAGGCATTTCATCAGCCTCTACTTCTTGCATTGTCTTTTCCAAGAAACTGTCCCAGTGTTCTCTGCCCGTATTCTGTCTTTAAGTTTCTCAAAAAGCCAATCTTGCTCTCCCGGTGCCCCTGCTGGCCTAGCCCACTGCACCTGCCCCAGAAGCCCTCCCTTATTGCCACTTCCTCCTCTGAGCACAGCTGCCTTTACCTGACCTTTACCTGGGGATTCCATGTCTCCTCCGTGCGTCCCCTCTTCTAAAGCCTGCCCTGTTAGAGAGACAGGGCCTATGGGAGTGACTCGAGGATGGACTGACTGCTGTCTCCTACTGCCTCTGTTAGTGGCCCTTGGTGTGGCTGCCATCAATCAGGCCATCAAGGAGGGCAAGGCAGCCCAGACAGAGCGAGTATTGAGGAACCCCGCTGTGGCCCTTCGAGGGGTGGTTCCTGACTGTGCCAGCAGCTACCAGCAAGCTCTGGAAAGTGCTGCGGCTAAGAAGCAGCATCCAGGTAATGCCCCCGTCAGTCCTCCCCTTCCCTGTTCTCCTTCGCTGACCCCAGCCACCCCTTGCCTCCTCTAAACCTTCTCTGCTTCCTGGGTTTCTTCTCAGGGGACACAGGTTTATGGGTTCAACACAACATGAAGGATGGCACTGCCTACTACCTCCATCTGCAGACTTTCCAGGGGACTTGGGAGCAACCCCCAGGCTGCTGCCTCAATACCTCCCACCTGAATCGGGATGAGATCCAGGTTGGCGGGTACCTTCCAGGGCAGGGATCATGGAGGCGGCCACCCTGCAGGAGAGACTCTGCCTACCCACCAGAGGAACACAGACCTGTCTCCTGTCTCCACAGTCCACCATCACCACGGTCTCTGCTGCCCACGACCGTCAGCAGCTCTGGAAGGCTCACGTGGGCTTCATCGTCCGGCTCCAGGCCTGCCTCCGAGGCTTCCTTGTCCGCCGGAAGTTCGCTGAGGAGTCTCACTTTCTGAGGACTAGACTCCCAGCCGTCATCAAGATCCAGGTGGCAGCTCTGACTTTCTAAGTGCAGCAGTGTCCGCGTTCTCCCCTCCACTGGGCGGGGCTGGGGTGACCTTTAGGCCTCTGCACAGCCTGTAGCAGGGAGCATGGACTCTGGAGGTTCAAACCCAGCTCCACCACCTCTTAGCTACCTCTGACCTTGCAGGTTATTTTTTCTCTGCCCAAGTTGTTTCTTCTTAAAAATAGAAATAATAATAATAGCACCCAGGTTGTTATAGGATTGTTAGGAGGGTTTAGGGAGGAATCCCTTGCATTCATAAGCAGTGCCTTACTGGTAGGTAGACATGATATAAGTATTAGTTAGTAGCATCATTAGCACTACTAGAGAGTGAGAGAATTTTCAGCCTCCCCCATGGAAGAGTGGCTAAAGTTGAGTGTGACAGCAGGAGAGCATCTAGGCTTGACTAGGAGTCAAGGGGTGGTGCTGGTGGTTGAGCAGGAAAAGTGGGCTTTTCTGAGGAGGGGAGAGTCTTCTACCTTTTCACGCAGCCACCCCCTCCATTTTATCCTCTGGCCTGTGGATAGTCTGAGGTGGCCTCTTAAGGCCCACTGGACCGGAAGTTAGGGACTGTAGCCAGGTAATGCTATGTACCCCTGAGTGACAGAAGACCGCTCCAGCAGGGGCAGTCTGCAGACCCTTATGGAGATGTGAACAGTGTAAAGTACTTTATTTAAGAACCATCCCCGAATGCCCAGTATCCACCAAGCATGCCACAGGGCACTAGGAACAGATGGGAAATGAGCATGAGACCCACAAGTAAGTGGTCACTCTGTTCCCTACAGGGCTTAAGTACAATTGATACTAGGTGCTGCGATGAGTAGAGGTACAACAATAATGCCCGTGGACCTCAAGGGAGACAGATGTCCAGCCAGAGACTGGAGTCTGCCTCCTGGTCCTACCACTTCCAGGTCATATGACCTCGTGTATTTTACCTAGGCCCCTCTGGCGCCCAGTTTTCTCATTCATAATGATGGCACTCATCACCTGTGTTGATTGTGAGGATTAAGTGGAAAAATGACATGTAGAATCGGTGTGGTAATGGTGGTAGTCAGTAAGAGATATGACATCAGGACACTGGTCCCAGGACTCAGCAGAGAACTGTAATCTGTGTGTGATGATGTGAGTCATAGGGACCCCGCCCTCCCAAGCCAGGCTGGAATTTCACACCAGGGAAATGAAAAACCATGCAATAGGAAGGGAGGGGTTGGAGTCAGAGGAACATTTGTCACTCATACTGGAGCTGTGTGGGTTGTGGCCTGGGTCCTGGGGCAAAGAAGGTGAGGGAGAGAGGTATTAGAGAGCCACTTGCCCCCAGATATGGGGAAATAAGACTCAGAAATGAGGTTACATAGCTCGGAGTCATCTCTCCTGAAAGCTGTGACCCTAGCTGGAACCCCAACCATGATTCTAAATTCTAGCTAACCCAGATTGGCTGATGTGTCTTTTATTTTATTTTATTTTTTTTTATTTTATTTTATTCTATTCTATTCTATTCTATTCTATTCTATTCTATTCTATTCTATTCTATTCTATTCTATTCTATTTTATTTTATATTTTTTCCTCCTCAAGATGAGGTTTCACTATGCAGTTCAGACTGGCCTTGAACTCTTTGTAGCCTAGGCTGGTCTTGAACTCACAGCAATCCTGCCGCAGCCTCCCAAGTGCTAGGATTACAGGTGTGCACCATGCCCAGCACATGTATCTTTTTATTTGCTTTTTTCTGTTTGGCAGTGTTAGTGATGGAACCCACGTCCTTCTGTCAGGCTAGGCAAGTGCTTTAGCACTGAGCTATACCCCTAGCCACTGAGGCATATCCTTAAGGAGCCTTGTTGGGGCCAGGTAAGGGATAAGAGCAAACAGCAGGCCCGTCTGCGGAACCCTTCAGCACTGTGCATGGGTCCAGAAGGCTGTCGGTGGTGGTAGGGGTAGGAATGTTGGGGGCCGGCATGGAAATGGCAATGCAGGCAGCTGGGGAAAGGGCCAAGCTGCCTCTTCTATAGCCTGTCCTGACAGGACTGAGTAAGTCCTAGGTGTAGAATAAGAACCGACTGTAGAAAGGTGAGGGAGATGAGTAAGTAAAAGGACATTCTTAAATCTGACCAAATGGCAACTGTCAGTGTGGAGTGGCCTCCAGGCCTGTGTACTAGAAGATGTTTGTTGTGGTTCCTAAAACCCAAGGTTTCAGTGAGTATAGGTAGGGCTGGGAACAAGGGTTCCATAAACAAAAGGTTAGGGACAGAATGCCGTAAGGCATGTTGAGGAAAAAGTGAAATGTCTGACGTGAACAGAACCCTTAAGGTGAGGGACCAGTGGAAAGTTATGTGTGGAGTACATGTAAGATGGTCAAGAGCTTCTGGAAGGTGTGGGCTAAGAGAAGCACCATCCAATCTGTTTGAGGAAGTCTTACTGTGTACAGTTTGGGCTGGCCTTGAGCTCACTAGATAGCCCAAAGTGATCCTCCTGCCTCAGCCTCCTGAGTGCAAGGATTATAAGCATATGTCACCACATCCAGGCCAGGCAGTACTTTAGAAAAATTAATCTCAGGGCTGGGGATTTAGCTCAGCGGCATAAGCGCCTGCCTGGCAAGTGCTAGGTCGTGAGTTCGATCCCCGGTACCGTAAAAAAAAAAAGAAAAGAAAAATTAATCTCACACAAACTTGGGGGAAAGAGGCTTCTAGGAAGGAGACAAGAGGGAGCCCTGAGATGTGTGTTTTAGAGACCAGGGTGGGCAGAGCTAGTCAGGTCGTACCCTTTGTAGCAGCCCACAGGGGAGGCCAGCAGGCTGATGGCTGAATTCCGGGTACCTTGGTGGGAAGGTTTGCTGAGAGTTAAGAGTCAGGAGCTGGTTGGTGCCGTTGTAAAGAGAAGTATGATGGGAACCTTGAAGGCTGGCTGCTCAGGTAGCTATGGACAGGTGTACATTCCGGCCCCGTGACCGCACAGCAGCATGCGGACTGTTCTCCCCACTCTCTGCCCACATGAGGGCAGCAAAGCGTGTGATGGGCTGTGGGCCGTTGCACATGGGTGTCTGAGTGTATTCTGGGGGATATGGCACATGCTTTGGTGAAGGTGGTGAGTAGATATGTGCCCTATTAATGTCCCTTAGGCTTGCATCTAACTGTCACGTTCCCATGAGGCATGTGGCAGAGGGCACATGCAGCCATTTGGTCTCCCATGAAGCCAGAAGGTTTTGAGAACAGGGCCAGTTTTCCCTTCCGTTTCCTCTCACCCTGAAAACCCTGGACAAAGCTGTTCCCGCAGGCCTCTTGGGGCATAGGAGACCCCACCTAGGTTGCCTCTGTTTCTCTTCTGTTCTCCAGGCTCATTGGCGGGGTTATAGACAGCGGAAGATTTACCTGGAGCGGTTGCAGTATTTTAAAGCCAATCTGGGTGCCATAATCAAGGTAGCTGTGATAAGTTGGGGAGTGAAGGTGGGGTTCTTGTCCCTTAAATCCTCTCTCCTCTTATAACCTCTGGGACTGGCTGAATCAGGTGGTCTCAGTTTGGATCTCCAGCCTGGAGCTCTGAGACAATGTCTGTCCTCCCAGATTCAGGCCTGGGCCCGGACATTGGCAGCTCAGAGACGGTACCTAAGACGACTGCGCTACTTCCAGAGGAATGTGAGTGTCACCCTACCTCCCTGCCCCTGCTCAGGCTTTACCCATAAGGCCAGAACAAGAGTGGCCAGCAGGTTGTTCACGGCAGGTTGACTCTGTTGTGAAGATCCAGGCATTTTTCAGAGCCAGGAAAGTCCGTGATGACTACAGGATATTAGGTGAGTTCCTGAGCTGACCCCGCCCCTGTTTAAAAGGGAACTAGGACCCTCAGAGCCCTGAGCATCTAGGTATTCCTCCTGGGGATACACAGTGGGCAGGGAGATGCCATGGTATCTATAGGTGGAACGGTTTTTCACAACCTGCCTCCAATAAGAAACAGCCTGTTGCTGGGGATTTAGCTCAGTGGCTTAAGCGCCTGCCTGGCAAGCGTAAGGTCGTGAGTTCGATCCCCGGCACCAAAAAAAAAAAAAAAAAAAAAAAAAAAGAAACAGTCTGTTCCAGGCAAAGCTCCTCCCACCAGTTTATCCACCCGGAGCTACTACCAGAACCCAAAGAAACCTCCTCCGCCTAGGTCTCCAACTGTCTAACTCTGCCTTCTTCCCTTGCCCACACTCTTCCTCCTGCAGAGTTCTGTAGTTCAGCACAGGCCTGGTGTGTCGCAGTCTTTCTGCCCTGTTGGGGCAGTCTAGGAGCACTGCAGGGAGCGCCTGCTTCCTACTTCATATCCCCGCGGTTGGATATGTATGTCAAGCCTTAAGGAGACCCTTCCAGGCTGCCCATGACATTTGTCTTCAAATGCCAAAGCCCAGCCTTCCTCCTCCTTTGCATGCTATCTAATAGCCCATTTCCATATTTGCCTGCAGCCCCCATGGCCTTAAAGCAGCAGGTTATATCTCAGGCTTCAGGGTGGTGGTGCTGGTCAGCAGTTATCTCCCTCACTACTCAGTCCTTTCCTGCCCTGCCCCTTCTCCACCCAGAGACCTCAGTCACCTGCTTGCAACCAGCCGGCTGCTTGCTATCCCTTCTGTCCTTTCTGTCTTGGTGCTGCACTGCTATCATGGTGTTCAGACACTGCCCTCAGCTCTTCCTGGTATCCACTCGCTCTCCTCTCGCTTTCCTCTTCATGTAGCAGCAGGTGGGGCCTGACTGGCTCTGAGAAGCTTTCTGCATGCTCCAGGTGGGCTTAGGGTTTACTTGCGTTTCCTAGCAATTCCCAAGCTTCACCTGCTCACAGTACCAGTCAGCTCTAGTGAGCCATGATTCATTGTCCAGTTCCTCTGCCAGCCTGCCTTTAGGCACAAAGCCTTCCTCTTCCAAATCCAACTCCTTTATTCATTGCTAGCCGTGAAACCTTGGGCAGGTTCATGTCTCTATACCTCAGCAAACTCATCAGTAAGGAGATGATTATAGTGTCCTGACCTCACAGATGGTTTAAAAATGCTTAGACGTGTCTTTCCCCAGGTAAACCTTATGTCTTGTTACTCCTATATCTTAGCTCAGAGACTTTTTGCTTAAATACCAAATTTCCATCTAGCTCTGACTACCCCATAGTCCAAACTTCATCGATTTGTCGTTTCATCTACTCCACGGCCAACTCATGTACAGACCATCCTGATAGCAGCCTTGTTTGAGGCAGCCAGGGCTGAGTGGAGGCTGGCAGTGAGGATGAAAGAGTGAGGGGCAGGTCAGCCCAGCAGGAGGGACATGACGGGGGACAAAGCCACCTTGGGAGGGGCCTCAGAGCAACTGGGGCTGTGGCTTGGGTGTTTGAGAGGTCAAATGGGAGAGGCCCAGGCTGGAAGTACATCTGTGTCACCTCAGTTACAAGACAGTCATCCCTGCTCAGTGACAGACAGGCCTGTGGCTGGGAGGCTGCAAATAAGACCATTTAAAAGAGCCTGGGCTGGGAAGCAGGGGGACACAGGGGACCGACTCTGGGTAGGGGCCAGTGAGGAGTTCTCTGGTGCAGCACTCCAGTCCCACACAGTGTCCTTCCCACCAGTGCACGCTGCCCACCCTCCCCTCGGCGTGGTGCGCAGGTTCATCCACCTTCTGAACCAAAGCCAGCAAGACTTCTCAGCTGAGGCGGAGCTGCTGAAGCTGCAGGAAGAGGTGGTCAGGAAGATCCGCTCCAATCAGCAGCTGGAGCAGGACCTCAACCTCATGGACCTCAAGATCGGCCTGCTGGTGAAGAATCGGATCACGCTGCAGGTGAGGGGTAAGCGCCTGTGCAGAGGGTGCTGACTGCTCTCTCACTGCTAATTGACTTGTAAGGTGCGTGGGTTTTATCATGCTGGTCCTTGCTCCAGTGGCCCTTTGACCCTGTGATGTAGTAGAAGAAACCTAAGGGCAGAACTGCAGGCCGTGTCTATGCTGATTCCTGGGGACAGGCTGTGGGTGGTCTTTTAACCTCTAAATTTGTTTCCTATTTAACAAACTAGGATGAGCCAAGCCTGGTGGCTCACACCTGTAATCCTAACACTCAGGAAACTTAGGCAGGAGGACTGCTGTGAGTTCAGGCCGGCTTGGGCTATACAACTTCAAGGCCAGCCTGATCTATATAGCAAGACCCTGACTCAAAAAAAAAAAAAAAAAAAAAAAAACAGAATGAGAGTGTCTCCCTCTAGGCCAAATGCAGAGATCAGTGTGGACTTCTGTATCATCTACACGTAAGTATGTAGTGACGGGATAGCACCACCTCAAATGTGTATCTAAGAAGTCTAGTAAGTAATAGCAAAAAGAGAATGGACATAATCCCTCAGCCTGAACCCAGTCATCTTTGAGGACTCACCTCTAGGACAGCAAAGGTGCCAGATGGAGGTTCAGGGTAGTAAAGGGGCCCTCTGCTCTCCCCCGGCTCAGCCCTGGTCTCGGGACAGCAGAAAGCCCAGGCACGGGCTCTGAACCATATGCTCTGAGCTCAGCCCAGCCTGGCCTGATGTATCCCCCCGGCTCCACAGGAGGTCGTCTCCCACTGCAAGAAGCTGACCAAGAAGAACAAGGAGCAGCTGTCTGACATGATGGTTCTGGACAAGCAGAAGGGATTAAAGTCGCTGAGCAAAGAGAAACGGCAAAAACTAGAAGCTTATCAACACCTCTTCTACCTGCTCCAGGTGAGCAGAGGGCTCTAGAAGGAGCAACCAGTCCGCCCAAAGGCCCAGGACTTTTGAGGCTTTTTCTTTGCCCTTTTCCTTCCTACATGATGTCCTTTCCCATAATCCTAAGGCCTCATCCCTAGGGAAGAGATTCTCTCTTCTCCTGTTTGTCTGGAATGTCCCCAGTGCCCCAAGAAAGTGCGATAATGCTTTCCATGCCCCTAGTTTCCTCCAGGAAAGTCTTTCCTCACGTGATCACTAGTCCTTGAGGTGCATCCTCAGCCCTTCCTTCTCCTGTTGCTTGTAGACTCAGCCCATCTACCTGGCCAAGCTCATCTTCCAGATGCCACAGAACAAAACCACCAAGTTCATGGAGGCAGTGATCTTCAGTCTGTACAGCTACGCCTCCAACCTCCGGGAGGCCTACCTTCTGCTCCAGCTGTTCAAGACAGCGCTTCAGGAGGAGATCGAGTGGGTTCTCCCAGGCACGGGAGCGGGAAGGGTGGGCTGAGAGCCCGGGTGGCTGTTTCACAAGGCTACATTCATTGAGGTTCAAGGTAGATTAGTCTCCTGGGGAGAGACCAAGTTATTTCCACACAGCACAATGAACTGGCAGGTTAGCAAAAAGAATAAGGCAGAGATGGTGGGATGTGCCCTAACAGGGAAACATCAAAATTGCAAAAAGAAAAAGTCCTACACCACGGCATGAAAGTAGTTTCCCTGGGCTGGGGATTTAGCTTAGTGGCCTAAGCACCTGCCTGGCAAGTGGGAAATCATGAGTTCAATCCCAGGTTCCAAAAAAAAAAAAGAAAGAAAGAAAGTAGTTTCCCTGACTTCTTGAACCACAGGTCAAGGGTGGAACATCCCCAGGACATGGTGACAGGCAACCCAACTGTGGTGAGGCTGGTGGTGAGATTCTACCGTAATGAGAGGGGACAGAGTGCCCTGCGGGAGATCCTGGGCAAGGTTGTTCAGGATGTGCTGGAGGACAAAGTGCTCAGCATCCACACTGACCCTGTCCACCTCTATAAGAGCTGGATCAACCAGACTGAGGCCCAGACAGGGCAGCGCAGGTGAGCAAACCGAGGGAGAATGCTCTGATCAGCTTGGTGGGACCTCACTGGGAAGCTGGGGGGTGCTTGAAGGTGACATGTAAATGAGCATGCTGATTTATGCAAATACGACACCAGCCCTACAGGAGTAAATAAACAGCCTTTCAGACCCCCTCTGGCAATTAACAGGGAACTGATGTAAGTGACTCCAGACCTGGTGGGCTTACCGTAAGATGAACAGAGATGAATATGCAAATGTGCTTAATTGCTGTGTCGGGGAATGCAAATGGCATGCCTTGTATGTTGGGAATTGGGGTGTAAGCTTATTGAGAGGGGTACAGATGAGTGTTCAGCTTTACAGATGAACAGATGAGTGAGATAATGGGAGAGACAGGCTGGTCTTGAAGGTCAGGGGCGGTGTCAGGTTTATAGGTACAGGGGAAATCGAGCCACTGAGGATAACAAGTGGTTCTGGTGGCTGCTCTAAAGGGCATAAGAGGCTTTAGCCAGGGGAAATAAAGGCCTCGGCTTTCCTGTTGTCTCAATATGTGACAGACAACCCCTGGTCTCTTCCAATTCCCCTTTGGCATCTACACAGATACTAGGTTCCCCACTTCTTCTGATACACTTCTGGCCTCCCTGTGGGGATTCCACCTCTTTCTTTCTTGCCTTCCACCCCTTCCTTCTCCTTGAGCCCTTTCTCTTATCCTGACTCTGCCATTAGCATGTTGGCTGCCCTGGTGTGTCTGTGTGAGACCATTGTCAGAGAAGAGTTTAAGAGTACATGTCTGGGAAGAAAGGGGACAGGCTGGGCTCCAGCCTCATCTGTTCTTTCCCGCCACAGCCATCTCCCCTATGACGTCACTCCTGAGCAGGCCTTGGGCCACCCCGAAGTGCAGAGGCGCCTGGACGTCTCCCTGCGCAAGCTCCTTGCCTTGACTGACAAGTTCCTTGTAGCCATCACTTCATCTGTGGACCAAATTCCGTATGTGTGACAGCCTGGCACAGGCTGGGCGTGGGCTGTGAAGATGGTCAGCTGTGATGGGAAGTAAGAGCAGGCCGGAGGGGCACAGAGCTGCAGGCACTCCGAGTGCCTCCAGGAGCTGTGAGAAGGCTAGATCCCCTGTGAGGGCGTGGAGCCAGGCTGCAGCGAGCAGGGATGTTTGTGCCCCAGAAGGATGTCACCAGAGCCAAAGGAAGAAACCTGGAATGATGTTGGGGACATACTGTCTGGGAGCAAATGGGAATAAAATGGCGCTCTTTGGTCCATATCAGAAATAAGAAATATTTCAAACCAATGAGTCACATTATAATTCTGTCCTTTCTTAAAATGTAGTCAATAGTTTTTGGTAAACAATCTGTTAGGCATAGTAGTACACACCTATAATCCCAGTATTTGGGAGGCTGAGGTAAAAAGATTACAAATTTGTGGCCAGGCGGGGTTACACAATGAGACCCTGTCTCAAAAACAGAACAGTAGCTGGCGGGGCCCTGTCCCTGGTACTGATCCAGGCAGGAGGAAGAGACAAGGCAGCAAAGGGACTGTGCTTTGGGTCAGCTCTGATATGACTGAGGCCAAGAAGGAGAAGCAGCTAGTTGCTAATGCCTCGAGCCCTGGGACGGAGATGAACACAGCCTGTTGCTTTGTTCCCAGGTATGGGATGCGTTATGTGGCCAAAGTCCTGAAGACAGCCCTGGCAGAAAAGTTCCCGGATGCCACAGAGAGCGAGGTCTGCAAGGCAAGTGCTCTCTCCCCTCCTTTGTGTTGCTGGTGACCGTGATCCCCAAAGACGCAAGGGTAGAAAGCCTGTGCTGTCAGAATCTGGGGAAGGGGCTGGGGATTTAGCTCGGTGGCATAAGCTCCTGCCTTACAAACACATGGTCCATGAGTTTGATCCCCAGTACCTGAGAAAAAAATAAAAAATAATTAAAAAAAAAAAAAAAAAGAATGCAGAATCTGGGGAAGTCTGTTCTTCCATACAAATCAAGCCTAACCTACCAGCAGGCCTTCAGGTGACAGGAGGAAAGGCGGCCGGGGTCTGAGTGACAGGGTAGACAGCCCTGGGCTTCCTGTCGAGGTCTGGATTCTAGTCCCCACCCTTGCTCAAGTGTGCTGCGTGACCTTGGCAAGCTGCCCACCTGCTCTGGGTCTCTGTTCTCTGGAAAATGTGGAGATGGGCCCAGGTGGGCCTTCAGCATGAGAGCTGGCACCCTGGGGCCACAGCTATCAGAGTGGCCTCTGGAAGTCTCCTGTGTCCTCAGGTAGTGGGGAACCTCCTGTACTACCGCTTCCTGAACCCGGCTGTGGTGGCTCCAGACGCCTTCGACATTGTGGCCGTGGCAGCAGGCAGCACCCTGGCCGCCTCCCAGCGCCACACCTTGGGGGCTGTGGCTCAGCTCCTGCAGCATGCAGCAGCCGGCAAGACCTTCTCGAGGGAGAGCCGGCATCTACAGGTCCTGAACAACTACCTGGAGGAGACTCACCTTAAGTTCAGGTCTCGGGTCTTGGCACCCTACTCCCATTCCTTTCTCTCCCCTTCTCCCCAGGATGCATAAAGATGAGGAGCTCAGGGGAGAAGGACAGTGAGCAGGCTGGGGGATAGGTTGGGGAGGCTTCACAAGAGGAGGGGTTGGCTTGCACAGCACATGGGTGCAGAAGTGAGACAGGTGCTGAACATAAGAATCAGACTCACCTGAGCAGTCACTAGAGAGGCCAGGACAGAACACAGCAAGACACTGCCCCGTCCACTCTCATGAGCTGTTCCTCTGGGGGCAGGAAGTTCATCTCCAGAGCTTGCCAGGTACCAGAGCCAGAAGAGCGTTTTGCAGTGGACGAGTACTCAGACATGGTGGCTGTGGCCAAACCTGTGGTGTACATCACCGTGGGAGAGCTGATCAACACGCATAGGGTAAGGGGCTGCGGCCCGGCAGGCGCTGGCAAAGTGTGGGCAGGGAGCAGCCAGAGCTGGAGCAAAGCCTGGTTTGACCCTGCAGCCCTTTCTCTCCTGTCTCAGCTGCTACTAGAACACCAAGCCTGGGTCGCCCCCAACCCCCAGGACCACCTGAACCAGCTCCTGGAGGACCTTGGCAAGCTTCCCACCATCTCTGACCTCATAGGTACATACTGCTCCGTGCCAACTGTCCCCAAGAGTGGGACAGTCACACAATGGACAGGGCACAGGAACACGCCCACTGCCTGGCTCCCTCTCACACTTGCTTGCTCTTGAGATAGACACAAAGCTGCAGACAAGGAGAGGGTAGACAGAGGAGTCGGTACCATTGTGCCAATGGTAGCTTAGGTCATACGGGGAGATGTGGAGGGACAGCCTGTTGAGGGGTTCCGGGAGGTTTCTCTGCTGAGGCTTTCAGGGCTATCAATGGGAGGATTAGCTTATAGTGATGCCAGGGCAGGGTCAAAGTGCTGAGGGGAGCCAACACTTCAACACGCTCGCCCAGGGCCGAGTGTGCACAGGCACGTCCGCAACGAGGCAAGGTCCTATGTGGGTGGGCGTTCAGGGTTGGGAGCCTGGTAGGACACCAGGGCAGTGTGGGAAGCCTCCCTGGAAAGGACGTGGGCTTCTGTGTCTATGCACACACATCCCTGTCCCCCTCATCCCTTGCCCTGCCTCAGGGGAAAGCATAGCTACAGACGGGCATCTGGACCCGAGCAAGCTCGAAGTGTCCCTAACACTCATCAACAAGTTCGAAGGGCTGGAGACAGATGCTGATGACACCAACACCCAGAGCCTGCTTCTGAGGTGAGTAGGCCTCTGGCCCCTCTCCCACGTGCCCAGCCCTGGACCAGTCCAGCAGCCTTCCCTGAGGGTACCTTTCCACTTTCCTATTGGGCACCTCATCTTTCAGGAAGCTCTCCCTGCGATTTATTTCCCCTTCCCCTTCCATGGTGCTTCCGGAACCCGGGCTCTGAGCATGGTGTTACTGCAGTGAGCAAAGGGCTGGTTCCTGGCGTCAGGGCACTCTATGCACTGCTTCCCACGCGCTTCCTACCGTATGTACTTGCCCTTTGGGAGCTGGCCCAAGGCTGGGAACGGTTCCCTCTGCATAGCAGAGGATAAACTGAGCAATGGCAAGACTCTTTCAAGGCCTGCCCTGCGGCTAGGGGTGATGGGGCTCATGTCCTAATCACTCCCAGGCTCCTTTGCAGAAATGAGGCGGGACCCCAAATAGGGCTGGGCCGGTCTGGTCATCTTGGCAAAAGAGTGGCCAAGTCACCAGCTCTGCCTCCCTGCCAACAAGGGTAGGGCTGGAGTGGCCCCTCAGACAGAGAACCCCAGGAGAAAGGCAGTATCAGATGCAGGGGGAATTCCTGTCCGGAGACACCTGTAGTAGGGTAGGAGGAGTGTGTGCTTCAGCTGCAGGACTCAGAAGGACAGTTTGAGGACAAGCTGTTTTACACACAGTACCTGCCCAGCCCTTGCCCTCTCCTGTTTTCCCTGCCCCTCTCCTCCTGACTGCTGCTCTCTCCCACAGCACCAAGCGGATGCTGGCTGATCTCATACAGTTCCACCCTGGGGACTCCCTGCAGGAGATCCTGTCCCTCTCAGCTCCCAGAGAACAGGTGAGTGGCTGGCCAGCCTGCAGCTCTGTCTCACCACCCCTGCACTGCTGATTCCCTTGCAGTCTGCCACAGCAGACCTAGGAAGGTCTACAGAAAGGAGAGCTGTGGGGACCATGCCACCGCCCTGACCCCAGCAGCCTCGGTGCACCCAGGCTTCAATGCTATGCCGCTACCTCCCTCCTGAAGTGACAGCCTCTGGGTCTGCTGAGGCAGTGTGGATAGCTACCCTGAGCAGAGGAGGCTTTTCCCTTCCTAAAGAGGGAGGCCTGCTTGCGACCTTGGAGGGAAGAGAAGATGGGAAATAGATAGGAACCAGGGGTTTCCCAGAAATACTGTGGAGATGGCCAGCAGAGAGAGGCATGTCCTGAAACCTCAGATGGGGAGGAAGTGCCACACACACCCTAGAGCCACCACAGAGCTCCAGTGTTGGGAAGTCACAGCCTGTGCCTGCCCAGGTCCTGTGTCTTCTGTTCGGGTCCCCTTTCAGCTCCGATACCCACTGCAATCTATGATGTCACACCTTGATGATCTCTGTCAGTCTCACTCCCCTGCCACCATCCTGCAGAAGCTAGGCTCTGAGGACACTTTCCAGTGACACCCAACAAAGCACATCGAACTCCCCTAGGCCTGCCCCAGTTTGGGGCACAGTGGTAGGGCCTGGTGGAGTCCCTCCAGCATCTCTGCTTCCCAGGAAGCAGCCCACAAGCGACTGATGTGCCAGCGACAGGCCCATGAGGCCCAGACTCCGGAGCCACTGCGACGACACCGCTCACTGTCCGCGCACTCCCTTCTGCCACTGGCGGAGAAACAACGGCGTGTATTGCGGAACCTGCGCCAGCTCGAAAGCCTGGGCTTGGTCACTGCCAGCAATGGCTACCAGGCGCTAGTGGATGAGCTGGCCAAGGTAACGGCTTGGGCCCTGTGTGCCTGCTGCACGTGTGTGCAGGGCCTGTGTGCATACCTGGGGGGCCATCGTGTTGGCATAAGCACAGCACAGGCCTCTTCCTGGTGCGTGGTCCAAACCCAAAGAAGGCTGAGGGTGCTCATGGAAGGAAAGCACCTAGGCATAGCTGCAGAGAGGGCTGCTCTTACAGCTCTTACTGAAAAAGTAATTTAGAAAGTGCTTTTGTGGGAAGTGAGGTCCCGAAGGCCTTCCTTGGGAATCTGGTGTGGCGCCTTGAGATGCCATCCTCCCAGAGGAAGTCTGCCTCTTCCTGTGTTCCCAAACATCCTCACAGTGGCCAGCCTGAGGCTCTCTGGCCAGGAAGGACCACCTGACCCCCTCCCTCCACCTCCAACCTCTAGGACATCCGCAATCAGCGTAGGCGTCGGCAGCGACGGAAGGCAGAGCTGCTGAAGCTGCGGGCCACTTTCCAGGGTCTAAGTACTAAAACAACTTTCTACGAGGAGCAGGGTGACTACTACAGCCAGTACATCCGGTCCTGCCTGGACCATCTGGCCCCCAGCTCAAAGTAAGTTGCCTGTGACCTCCCACCCCAGCACAGCGCACTCCGTCCTGACTGTGTGTGAGGTTCGCTCCCCAAGTCCGGAGCTCAAGCACAGCCCTTCTGCGCGTGCGTGCGTGCGTGCGTGCGTGTGTGTGTGTGTGTCCTCCATGAGGAACTCCCTTGGGGCCTGGCTTCCTTCCTGTCAGCCACAGAGAACAAGTGTCTTTGGTGGTGCAGAGCTTGAGGGTGAATTCTCTGGGGCTTCTTTTAATCAGGAGTTCTGGGAAGGGGAAGAAGCAGCCATCCCTTCATTACACTGCCGCCCAGCTCCTGGAGAAGGGTGTCTTGCTGGAAATTGAAGATCTCCCTGCTTCTCAGTACGTAGGGGGAACAGCTCTGGGGTGGCATGCTGGAGCCTGGGGTAGAAGGAAAGGAGCAGCATAGTCCCTGCCTCGAAGGAGTGGCTAAGTGAGGATGAAGAGCAGAGGGTGAAAGACAGCAGAAATGGTCTAGCGCAGGTCTAGAAAGCTGGAAAAGTTTCCTGGAGGTGAGAACAGTTGGGTAGGCGGCCAGTGTACTGAGTGAGATGTATAGACCTATAATCTTAGCACTAACTAAAGGAGGCTAAAGCAGGAAGGTCGCAAGTCCTACCTGAGCAACTTAGCAAGACCCTATCTCAAAATAAAAAGGGTTGGGGCTGGATGTAGCTCAGAGGTAGCTTGCCTCTGGGTTTGATGCCTAGTACGGAGAGAACAGATGCAGAAATTGGGAGAGGACAGGGAACTGGGAGTTGGGCCCCTGGGAATGAGGGAAGGGAAGCCTGGCTCTGGAGGATATACATCACTGCCCAGGACCAGGAACAGCAAGAGCAGGGGTGTGGAAGAGGTGACAGACTCCTGTGTTGAATCCTATTCCTGACAGCTTCAGAAATGTCATTTTTGACATCACCCCTGGAGATGAGGCAGGAAAGTTTGAAGTAAATGCCAAATTCCTGGGTGTGGACATGGAGCGATTTCAACTTCACTATCAGGTGAGAGGACGGCGTGAGCCACGGAGCGCTGGTAGGTCAGCCCTCGCCTGGAGAGTGTCCGGCCTGGCTTCAGTGGCATAGCTGGGCATGCCCTGGGCAGCCTTGATGGCCTGACCAGTTTGCACCAGGGGGAGGGGGGAGCACAGCAGGCTGGGGAGTGGGCACTGGGTTAATAGTTGAAGCCTGTCATCGTCAGGGGCTCTTCCCCATTACCTCACTTAATCCCCCACAGCCCAGAAACATTATCCCTGTGTCACAGGCGGCGAGGCAAAAGGTTAAGCGGCCGGCCTAAGTCACAGCAGTGTTCAGGGAAGCCATGATTTTAAATCCAAATCATTCTGCTCTGCTGTCCCGCCTTCTGAGTGAGAAAAGTGATTTCAAGCCCTGGCTCTGCTTGAGTTGTCAGTTGGCCGAATCGCTGTCCTCTCTCTCAGTCTTACTGCCCTTGTGGGGGAAGAGGATTTTCAGGGCACATCCCCCAGGGACTGAGCAGACTCCACAATGCTCAGTAGTTGGGCCAATGGGACCCCGCCAGAACCTTTCAGCCCCTCCTGTCTTGTCCCCCTAGGACCTCCTGCAGCTCCAGTATGAGGGCGTCGCTGTCATGAAGCTCTTCAACAAGGCCAAAGTCAACGTCAACCTCCTCATCTTCCTCCTCAACAAGAGGTTCTTGCGGAAATGACAGGCAGCGGGCGCCCCCCAAATCCTCACTCATGCTCTGCTTTAACACTAGCTCATGACTCGACGCCCCTGCAAACACCAGAGCCCGCTCACAGGTTCTCACCCCATCACCAGCTGCAAGGGCTTGCCTGTCTGGCCACCAGACGTCCGGCTTCTCTTGGGTGGGCCTTGCCCTAAGTCCAGCTGTGGCTTTTATGTACCACACAAGCCCCGAAGTCTCCTAGCCCGTGGGATATGAGGCAGATCTGCACTTGCCTAGAAACGCTATTGCTTCATGTCTGGTACGGACCTTCAGTGGCCACCCCAGTACGACATGCACTGCCCCAGGGGCCTGGTTCCCTCCAGCCCTCCTGTGGACTCGCAGAGCCAGTGCCAGGCCCCCTGCCCCACCCTCCGCTCCCTCCCAGTGTGTGTCTGGGCCCTTCTGAAGCCCAGGCCACTTCCAGACCCCACCCCCCCAGCAGGAGCTAGGAGTGCAGAGCTTATTGGTGCCCACCTAGACTGGCGCTGTTGGCCTTGCGTGAATCTCACATGTCATCCCCTGTTTCATGGTCTGTTTTCTATGTGGGCCACTAGGGTATTTATTCTGTCTCTCACCCCTATATTCCACCTCACTGTACAGTCTTAATCATGGTTTTGATTATTTCATCTTTTTCAGCCCGAGGAAAGTTTTCATTTCCCCTTTTCAAACTAGTACCCATGCCAATCTTCCCTGCCTTGTATTAAAGCCCCTTGGGTGGTAGCACGTATCTGTAATCTCAGTTCCTCAGGAGGCTGAGACAGGAGGATCATAAGTTCTAGAGCAGCCTGAGCAACTTAGTGAGATCTCATGTCAAAATAAAAATTTTAGAAATGGCTGGGAAGGTAGCTCAGTGCTAGAATATTTACCTAGTATGTGTGAGGTGCTGGGTTCCATCTCCAGCGCCTAGGTGAGGGAAGTAGACTTCATTGTATTTAAGAGCTCTTTAACTTAGCTTCCTACAGGTCAGAGCAGTCTCTCCCTATTCTCTCACTGACAGAGGCAGTGGCCGAGGCAGGACAGATGTGACTACTGAGAGAGCAGGACCTTTGGGCCTCAGAGCTGACTCCCAGTAGTCACTTAAATCTGTCCTGCCTCAGCCACTGTCTCTGTCCACCCCATGTTTTTCAACTTCCTGTTCCTGTTGCCCTCTGATCTCATAGTAATAAAGTAGATGTTGCCCCCCACCCCCGTCTGTCGATCACCCTTATTTCACTTCCCATAGTGCAGACCTCAGGTTCTCACAGCCTCCCTAGGGAAGGGGCTTTTCCTGCAGCCCTCTGCAAGCCCGGGATGATCCTACTCTGCCAGCAGGAGCTGGAGAAAAGCTTAATGAGATGGGCATGTATTCCTCTTTTCCCTCCCTCGGGGGATGAAGAGGAGGGAGGAATGCTTGAGTTTCAGTTCTGTTTTTATCGCCACCCTGACGACCAAGGCAGAACAGGGTAACCAGGGCTGTGCCCTACCCATTCGCACACAGTTCCCGAGTCCTGGGTGACAGCACAAAGGTGCCTGAGCCCAGGCTCCTTAGGAACTGTGGGTTCTGTGCTCTGAGCACTCTGCCCTCTCCCTCGCTCAGGGAGCAGAGGGCCATGGGGAGGGGACTGTGTGACAGACACCTGCCTTGACATCTGAACTCCCAAGCAGCCGGATTGGGCCCCACCATGCTCCTGGCACAGCCTGCTCCCTCCACTTTGCTCCTTCTGTCACTCAGGATCTGTCTTGCTGTCACATTCAATCTCAGTCACAGCTTCCCCCCTTAACATGTCACAGCAAAGACTTCAAGCACTGCCTTGCTCTGGGTGACAGTGACACATACCAGTGGGTCCTAGTTTCTACATGTGCTCTATTATTAAAAATCTCGCACCCACCAAGCAGTTCCAACACTATGATGCTTCCTGCAATCGCATGCATGCAGTCAGCCACACGTCCACACACACAGGTGTCACGAAAGCTACTGTTAACTAGGCCATCACTGGCTGGGATACTGAGCATTTACTGCGTGCAGTGAAGATAAGTGGCCACCATCTTTGTTTAACAGATGATGAGAGTTCAAAAGCTTGGATAATTGCCTGTGCTTAGCTGGTAAGGAGGCAGAACAGGGCTTTAAATTCAGGCCCAAACTGGTTGTAGTGGCTCACACAGGATCCCGGCACTCCGGGAGGTTAGGGCAGTAGACTCCCAGCCTGGGCAACTCCAAGATCTGATCTCAGAAAACTTCTTGTAGTTTCGTTTTGGGGGATGGTTTGCTTGTTTGTTTTTGAGACAAGGTCTCACTACACAGTATTCATTTATGTAGCCCTGAATTCACTTATGTGGCCCAGGCTGATCTCGAATTTGAGGTGAACCTCCTGCTTCAGCTTCCTAAGTGCTAGGATTACAGCCATGCACCATCACATCTGGCTCAAAAAACTTTATTTTTTTTTTTAAAGGCTGGGAAAGTAGCTCAGT
>PVJX010001270.1:39936-114975 GCA_004027295.1 Dolichotis patagonum
GGATCAAACTCACGACCTCACACTTGTCAGGCAGGCGCTTAAGCCACTGAGCTAAATCCCCAGCCCATGATTTAAAATTTATTTATTTATTTATTTTTTTTGGTACTGGGGATCGAACTCACAACCTTGCGCTTGCCAAGCAGGCACTTAAGCTACTGAGCTAAATCCCCAGCCCATGATTTAAAATTTAAAGGTGAAGGAAGCCTGGGGATATTGCTGAGCACAAGAATGCTCTCCTAGCGTAAGTGAGGGCCTAAGGTCAATCCCCAACACTTAAAACGGAAATAAAAATCACACACACAATTTCTTGACTTTAGATTGGGCACTAACACTAAGAGACCAAAAGCACTAGTAACAAAAGAAAAAAAAAGTCAGCTTTATCAAAACTAAAATTTATGAGAGGGCCGGGGATTTTTAGCTCAGCGGCATAAAGTTTGAAACAAAAATTAATGGAGTTCTTTGCTGGGCCAGGGATATAGCCCAGCATAAGCAACGCCTGGTAAACACAAGATCCTGAGTTCAATTCCCAGTACCAAAAATAAAGTTTTTGCTTTGGGGTTTGGTGGCACACACCTATAATCCCAGCACTCAAGGAGGCTGAGGCAGGAAGGTTGCCATGAGTTCAAGGCCAGCCTGAACTGCACATTGAGAAATTGGTTCAAAAATAAATACAGTGATATCTTGGTTTGTTGAAGAGCTCCATGCCCAAACGTTCCACTACTCGGACAACAGAGTTCAAAAAATTCTGATGTTCATAACTTTGCTTGATAATGGAACCAGAACTTGGCCCTGAAAAAAACCTGGGACACAAAGATGTGATGCTTCAGTCCAAACACTGCTCTCAACCAGACAACATACAGTGCTTGTGTTAGCGCATCAAACATCCATCGTTACACTTTTTTCTTTTTTTTGCACTTTATTTGCTTAAAATATTGTAAGCACAGCTCCAAATCATTGTGACATTTGTTAAAATCCTAGAAAAGTGAATTTATAAGTAATTTTTGAGCCCCCTGTTATGGATTAAAAACTGGTGGTCAATTTAACACCAGCTGAATTAAATCAGCATGGTGCCGAGCATAGATGTTCCACCTGAGGAAAGTTGCCAGCATAAATAGAGACATGGAGAGATGAGTGACGCATTGTGGAGTTCTCTAAGTGTTGCTGTTTGAGCCATTGGTTCTCCTGGAGGAGCTCATCATGACTAGCTTCTCCACTGTGAGTTCGACTATCGTCATCAGAGGAACTTGGGACCTTGTTTGTGAGAACGGCTGTGGTTCACTTTGGGGGAGCTCTCATCCGTACACCAAGCATCGCTTCCTGGCTCTGGAGGGGAAGATGTGTGCTGTTTAATCTACAGGAGAAACTCATGCTGGCTTTCAACTGTTTTATCATTGGAGGAGCTCAGGACCTCTATGTCGCTGAGGATGGCTGTGGTGCCTTTCAGGGCAGCCCTGGCTCTTAGTTTGAGCATGACTTCTTGGCTCCAGTGTAGAACCTCCAACCTACTGATAGCGCCTTCACCCCGGCTGGCATAGACTTTCTAGCTTCCACCACTGACCTTTGGGCCTTCACAGCACGGATCTGTAAAATAGACTGGTGTGAGTCCTTTTTGTGGGCTCTAGACCTCCACTTGGACTTGTGGGAGGCACTGTCAAGGACTCTTAAGTTTTCATCTGGACTCATGCAGGACATTGCTGTGGGATCCAGGCCCTTGGCTGAATATTCTGAGTCTTTAGCGTTGTAGACAGTTTTCCTGCACTTTCTGTGTTTAACTCTGGGTGATCATCATAAAATAATATTATAAGTTCTGTGTCCTGATTCTAATTATTCTCCGCACAACCCTGACTACAACACCTCCAAACCAACTATTTGGTTTTCCAGTGTTTCTTATGGGAAAAATATGTTCAGTTCTCAAATACTTTGGTGTTTGAACACTAATTTGAAACTGAGTTCGACAGGGCCAGGGATTTAGCTCAGTGGCTTAAGCACCTGCCTGGCAAGCGTGAGGTCGTGAGTTTGATCCCTGGTACAAAAAAAAAAAAAAAAAACAAGAAACTGAGTTCGACAACCAAGGTGTCACTGTAAATAAATAACTCAGAATGGGTGAACATACTTGCAGGTAATAAATTTTATAAGGGATTTACAGTGGAATGCATAAAATACTCTTACGACTCAATACAAGACACCCCCAACTAATGAATGGGCAGATGATTGCATAAACGTTGCTCCAAAGAAGATACCCAGATGGCCAAGGACCATCTGAAGGGACACTTAACACCACTATTCATCAGGGAAACACAAATCAAAACTATGCAATTCATTTCATCCCCACTAGAGCTGCTAAAATAGACAGAGGGCTGGGGGGTTAGCTCAGCGGTGTAAGTCCTGCTTGGCAAACATGAAGTCCTGAGTTCGATCCTGGTACCAAAACATAAAATAAAGTAGACAGGAGTTTTGGGGAGCACATGCAGAGAACACAACCCACTGCTAGAGCGGCAAAGCTGAGGAGTTGTGCTATAAAAGATTTGGTAATCCCTCTGAGTGTTAAATGGCTAACTTACAGCCAACAATGTACTTCAGGTATGTACCCAGGAAGCTGAGCATGTCCACATGGAGGTCTGCGAATGAGCCAGGCATGGTAGGAAGCTGAGGCCAGAGGACTGCTGTGAGTGTGAGGTCAGCCTTGGCTCCATAGTGTCTTTTTTGGGAGGAGTGGGATTTGAGACAGGGTTTCACTATGCAGTTCAGGCTGACCTTGAACTCACTGTAGCCAAGGGTGGCCTCAAACTCATAGCAATCCTCCTGCCTCAGCCTACCAAGTACTGGGATTACAGGTAAGTGGCACACCTAGCCAGCCCCACTGCCTCATAACTTTTGTATGTGGTATAAAAATTATTTTGACCTCATGGATCTCCTGAAAAGGTTTTAGGCCACCATATCTAGCAAAAGAAAAAAAAATTTAATAACCACTCAATTGCATACTTTAAAAGGGTGAATATGGCATATGGCTTATTTTTCAATATAGCTTTCATTTTAAAGAATTTAAATGCCGGGTTTGGTGATGCACTCCTGTAATCCCAGCACTCAGGAGGCTGAAGCAGGTGAACTGTTGCAAGTCCAAGACCAGCCTGGAGCTACAAAGTGAGCCCAAAGCCAGCCTGAACTGCATAGTGAGAACCTGTCTCAAACACACACACATACACACACACACACACACACACACACAAATGCCCTATGCCCAGCACTTGGGAAATTCCTAATGTGTGTGTGTGTGTGTGTGTGTGTGTGTGCCTGGATAGGCAGCTACAGAGCCTCAAGTACCTGCTGCAATATCACTTGCAGACATGTAGTGGCCAACAAATCACTAGGGCAGCACTATGTCCCCAAGAAAAGTGATGACCTAGTTAATGTGTGCTAATGTGAGAAGCCATCAACTCTAGCCCGCTGTGCTGGTGCACACCTGTAACCCTGTACTTGGGAGGCTGAGGCCAGAGGATGGCAAGGTTGAGCCTGGCCTGGGTAACTTGGCAAACTTCAGACAGCAAACTAAAAGATAAAAAAGGCCAGGGACGTAGCTCAGTATGAAGGCCCTGGGTCAGTCCCCAGTACTGGAAAAATAAATTCATGTCTGATTATAATAGTAATAAATGGAGACTTGTCTTTTTTATGTCACTCATCTAATAACCTAGTAATTCATATGTATTACACTTCACCAAAATAACAGTCCATAATAGATTGGCAAATTTTTAACTGAACCACTTCCTATAGTTTGAGAACAATTCTAGCAGGCTTTTTTTTTTTTTTGGTACCAGGGATCAAACTCATGACCTCGAGCTTGCCAGGCAGGCACTTAAGCCACTGAGCTAAATCCCCGGCCCTAGCAGGCCTATTTTAATAACATGACCTAAGAATATGTTAGCTGTGCTGAACTATACTGGGGAGACTTATGTACAACAATAATTCCTCAATTTACAATAAAAAAAGGTAAACTAGGGCAGCTGAGTTAAGTAACTGAAATCATATATATGGAGTGTCAGATTCTGCTTTATTCGCTTATCCATGAAAAACATTTTCTTATGTCTTTAAAATTCCTTCAAAAACACTACTAATGCCTAAAATACAATATATAGACCATATCTGAAGTACAATGTAAAGTACAATTCCTACCATATTGGACAATTCTTTTCCATTTTCACTGTTACATGTAGGTGTGTGTGTTTGTTGTGCATGCATGTTGTGCTAGGAATCAAACTGAGGCCCTTGGGGCTGAGGATTTAGCTCAGTGGCGTGTCTGCCTAGCAAGTGTGAGGTCATGAGTTCACTTCCCAGTACCCCCCCAAATCATGCTACACCCCATTTTCACTATTATAAATTATTAAATGGATATCTTTTGTACAAGACCATAATTACATTTCTAATTATCTCCTCAGAATAGAATACTAAAACAGCCTGGCACGGCGGTGAACACCTGTATTCACAGCCACTTAGGAGGCTGAGGCAAGAGGATCACAAGATCAAGGCCAGCCTGCGCAACTCAACAAGCCTTTGTCTCAAGATACAAAATAAAAAGGGCTGGCGATGTAGCTCAGTGGTGGAGCACTTGACTAGCAGGCATGAGGCCCTGGGATCAACTCCAGTGCCAAAACCAAACCAAACCAAAAACCCCAGAAATGAAAACAGAAAGTAGTAGATTAAAGAACACAAACTTTACGGGCCGGGGATTTAGCTCAGTGGCTTAAGCGCCTGCCTGGCAAGCGCGAGGTCATGAGTTCGATCCCTGGTACCAAAAAAAATAAAAATAAAGAACACAAACTTTAGGGGTCATGCATATAGCTCAGTGGCACAAGTGCCTGCCTGCCAAGTATGAGGTTGTGAGATTGATCCCCAGTACCAAAAAAAGAGAGAGAGAGAGAGAGAGAGCATGAACTTTAAAAAAAATTTAAAAAAAAAATTCTATAGTTTTTCTCCTAATTATATGTGTTCATTATAAGAAATTTGGAAAATATTTTAAAAATCAAAAAAAGAAGGGCCTGGGATGCAGCTCAGTAATAAAGCACAAGGGTTGAATCCTCAGAACCAAAAAACCCCAAACTATTCCATGACACTATAAGCAAATGTCTTATAATATGTATATGCATTTTGTTCTAACCATATTTGTGGTCAGAGCTATGCTATGCTTCATAACCTGCTTTTCCATTCAACACTTATCCATATTCCAAGGGATACACAGCAACTTATTGAAGCCATCTACTACAACTGTCCAGGTTTTGTTTCAGGGTTTTTTAGTCATGCTGGGGACTGAACAAGGCCCCATCGATGTTATGCCCCACGCAGCTATACCCTAGTTCTGCTTTGTTATTGTTTTTTCAGGTACCAAGTATTGAACCCAGGGCCTCATGCATGTCAGGCAAGGGCTCTACAACTGAGCTATATCCCCAGCCCTTTTATAGCCTTATTTTGAAAGAGACTCTCAAAATTGCTTTCGTGGGCCTCAAACTTTCTTTGAATCCTCCTGCCTCAGCCATACAAGGAGCTGGGATCATGGGCATGCACCTCAGCACCCAAAGCCTCTTTTAATTTTTGATACATAAAATAATGCTGTGTTGCAAATCCTGTTGGACTATTCTCACTGACCTCTTCCCTTAAAATGGGCTTCCTTTCCTTCATAGGACCCAGTTAAAGGTCCGCAGAATCCATTTCCAGCAGTCCAGGGCTTGGGCTCAGAGCCCCAGACTCCACCCTAATCTTTTCCCTTGCCTGAGAATTTGAATTCTGAGAGTGTCCCCCAGAAAGGACAGACAGGTAGAGCTGAGTAACCCTGGAGAGACCTGTGTCCTGGCCCTGGGATCCTCAGCCTTCCCACGTCAGCTCAATCCTGCAGCTCTGTTGTACTCAGCACCTCCCAGCAAGGCCGGGCTCCTCAGCCCACGGTTTGTTATTTATGAAGGTTCTTTCCTGACACATCCATGCACAGAAATCTTCAGCTGTGTTTATTCCTTGCACTACATTTCTAGAAGGGTTGTCCTGTGTCAAAATGTATGCATTTGCTACAGATCTTTTTATATGAGACCTCATGTCCTCAAGAAAACCTGTACCAATTAACAGAAAAAAAGGAAGAACAGAAATTCTGGAGGCTTTTCTTTTTTAACAGAGGGATTAAAACAAAAAGAAGTAATATGCACTTACTTCAGTACATATATACTAAAAATAAACAACAGAGTGGTGGAAGGGACAAGAAGCATACAGACCGTCTATGGTTTGTTACTTTCTCTCCACTAGAGGCCTGTAAATCCAGGTGTGGTGGTTCACACTTTAATCCCAGCACTTTGAGAGGCTGAGGCAGTAGGATTATGAGTTTAAGGTCAACCTGGGCTACACAGCAGGAACACAGTGAAAACATGTCTCAAAAGAAAGGAAGAAAGGAAGAAATCAAGATCCATAAAAAGGAGCAAAGAAGTGAGACCCTGAGGGGAATCGTAGGAGTTGTGTGTGTTTCCTCGCCTCCTTTGACTGAGCTTTCGTGGAGGGGCCAGAGCGAGGTGTATACTTGCTCCCCTCCTTTTGGCCACAGGTGGCAGAGGAGGACAGGGACACTGCTGGGACCAGAGAGAAGCCATACCTTACTGTTACCGATCAACACAAATCTTTCTTGCAGTGGCTGTGAAACCCGCCTGCTCTTCCCACAGCGCACAAGAGTCCCCTTTCTCTGCAAGCCACAAATACATCCGCCAACACGATGTGGGACCCTGAATTAGACCCTGGCGTGGAGGAAGGGGCACTGGTGGAAAACTGGGGAATCTAGCACATTCTGGAGCTTAATTATATTCTCCTACTGGTTTCTTGGTTTTGCAAATATACCACAGTGGGTAAGATGTCATCCTCTGGGGACTCGGCAGGAGCCACACAAGAGCCCCCTGTGCCCTCCTGCAACTTTTCTGGACACCTAAAATTACGATCGAATTAGGAGTTTATTTTAAGCGTTTAATAAATTTAAAGTCTATTAAAAACGGGGATGGGGGACAGAAGTGTTAGTCTTACCTTTGCCAAAAGCAAGTATTTTTAAATATTTTCATCCCCCAACAAATATTTGTGAAAGGCCCTGCCTGTGCAGGGTGCCATCATGGCCACGGGCTTCAGGGAACAGGGCACACAGAGGTCAGTGTCCTTAGGAAGCCGGCGGCACGGTGGGGAAAGAGAAGCACTTGAGAGGTTAGAAGAAGTAGGTGCTCTGGACAAGGGGAAAGGCAGGGAGGGCCGTGGGGGGAAGGAGAGGAGGGCCAGGGCTGGGTGTGGTCACAGTGCTCGCTCAGACTGTGAGGCTCTGGATTCCACCCCTGGCAGGGCCAAAAACAGAAACAGAAAAAAGGGGACAGTCAGTAGGGCTTCATCTGCACAGTGGGGGAGACAGCTCTGTGGGCACTGGTAGAGGACTGGGAGGGCCAGACAAGTCACACATGGCCTTGCAAGCTGTCACAAGGTGTGGCAGAGGCCACCAGACAGTTACGCAGCTACATTCCCAGCCCCCTTGCAGTGGGGCAGAACTGTGTGACTGGAAGAACAGTCACTTCCGGGCTCAGGCAGTGGAGTCCTGGTCCTCTGATCCCCCTTCCCCGCTGCGGACCTCATCAGTCAGGGACTCCACAAGGCTATGACGCAGCAGGTGGCGCCCTGCAGGGCCAGCCTTGCCTGTCTCGGACCTGAGAGTGTGACTCTCCTGAGGGCAGTGGCTGTCGCTGCAGCATAACTCAGCCCATCTGACCTGACAAGGAGAACTTGGCTTTTACCCCATGTTACAGTCTATTGTCACTTTAAAAAATGGAAGAACAACTGCTTAGTTTTCATCTCTTTGATAATGAACACAGCAAATTGTGTTTTCCAAGATGGTCCATAGTGAAACTTCCCACAGCTCCTTGCAGTGGCACTGGCACCCCTCCTATTAAGAAGTGGCATCTAAATTGGGTGGTTCCTGTCTGTAATCCCAACACCTGGAAGGCTGAGGCGTGAGGATTCCGAGTTCAAGTGCAGCCTGGGTAACTTAGCAACTTGGTGAGACCCTGTCTCAAAATAAAAAATATAAAAAAGGCCAGATATTGCTCAGTGTGGGGGCCTAGAGCTCAATCCCCAGGACCACAAAAAGAGGCAGGAAGGAGGAGAAGAGGAAGAGGAAGAGGGGAGGAGGAAAGATGAGAGGAAGAGTCAAGCATGGGGGCTGGGGATTTAGTTCAGCAGCATAAGCACCTGCCTTGTAAGCACCGGTTGTGAGTTCGATCCCCAGTACCGATGATAAAAAAAAAAGTCAAGCTTGGCAGCACATGCCTGTAATCCCAATGCCTGGGAGGCGGAGGCAGGAGAATTGCCTCCAGTTGGAGGCTACCATGGGTTACATAGTGAATTCAAGGTCAGCCTGAACTACAGAGCAAGACCCTGTTGTCTAAAAGAAAAAGAAAAAGAAAAAGAAAAACGATAGGAAGAGGCAGAGAGAGAGGGAGCAAGCAAGCCAGCGTCCATGAACTGCCCTGAAAGCAGAGTACTACACAGGGAAAGCATGTTACCTGTCTTCTATTTATTTATTTATTCTTGTTTGTACACATTTACTATATGTAACAATTACATTCATCATAGGGAATTTTGTACTTGTGCACACTATCTTTTTTTATAAAGAGTCTCACTATTTATAATGTCTCTCAATCTTTTTTTCCCATTTTCCTCCCCTCCCTTCAACTCTTCCTCCCGTCCTCATTTACAAAAGCCTTTTTTCCCCATTCTTCCTTTCCAAGCTCCTTTTAAAAATCTCTTTTCCCTTCCTTTCCTTCCCCTCCTCCCTTGTCCCCTTCCCATTTGCACATGTTTCTCCTACTCCCCAATATCTATCCACCATTTTTGCTTGCTATTTCCCCTTTGGCTTTCTCACACAAGAGAAGCAATGCAATATTTAAACTTGTGTGTTCTATCTATTTAACTTAACATGATGGGCTCAAGGTGCATCCATTTACCTAAAAGTGACTCAAGTTGATTCTTTAGAAGCTATTTGGCTTTTTTTTTTTTTTTTTTTTTTTTTTTCTGTACCAGGGATCAAACTCATAACCCTGCACTTGACAGTCTGGCACTTATGCCACTGAGCTAAATCCCTGGCACTTGCTATTTGGCTTCTGAAGCCAGGCAATGAAGGACAGAGTGGCTTCATGCTGAGCTATAACCTGACCCCTTTATTATTGTTATTATTACTATTCTGCTCTGTGACAGCTGGGCCCCAGCCCCCATGCTTGACTCTTCCTCTCATCTTTCCTCCTCCCCTCTTCCTCCTCCTCTTCTCCTTCTCCTTCCTGCCTCTTTTTGTGGTCCTGGGGATTGAGCTCTAGGCCCCCACACTGAGCACTATCTGGCCCTTTTTATATTTTTTATTTGAAACAGGGTCTCACCAAGTTCCTCACAGACAACAGTGCCTCCAGATCTGTCTCCAGCTGGCCTCCACGACTGTCTATAACCCAGTGAGCCCCCCCGGGAGCTGCCTAGCCAAATTCAGTCAACCTCAGAGCCACAGTAATAATAAAATAATCTTTGAAGCCACCAGATTTTAAAATTTTTGTTCCACAGCATTAGTTTTTTTGTTTTGTTTTGTTTTTTTGCGGTACTGGGGATCGAACTCACGACCTAGCACTTGCCAGGCAGGCGCTTATGCCACTGAGCTAAATCCCCAGCCCTTGCATTAGTTTTTTTGACACAGGGTCTTGCCATGTGGTGCAGGCTGGCCTTGAACTCTTGGTGATCCTCCTGCCTCGGCCACTTGAATGCTGGGATTAGAGGCCTGTGCCACCATGCCCAGCTGTTACAGAGCATTGGGTAACTGGAAGAATATAACTGAACATTTTCCACGGTCTTAATCATTTGATAGCTATTTGGTTAGTTAGTTTGTTTATTTATTTGAGACAGAGTCTGGCTATGTAGTTTAGGCTGGCCTTGAACTCGCTATGTAGCCGAGGTTGGCCTCAAATTGTGGCAATCCTCATGTCTCAGCATCCTGAGTGCTGGGGTTATAGGTGTGCTCCACCACCCCAGAATCCATGTTTTGATTTAATCTGTTGATTTTATTTTTCAGTACTGGAGATGGAAACCAAAGCCTTCATACTGAGGTATACCCTTACTCCTTTTTATTATTATTATTATTATTATTATTACTATTATTATCACTATTTCCTTTTTTTTTTTTTTTTGTCTCTGAGACAGGATCTCACTATGCAGTTCAGGCTGGCCTTGAGCTCACATTGTAGCCCAGGCTGGTCTTGAATTTGCAGCAATGATCCTCCTGCCTCAGCCTCCTGAGTGCTGGGATTACAGGCGTGCATCACCGCACCCAGCTTCTCCCTTCATTATTTTCAAGATAGGGTCTCACTGCATCCCTGGGTTGCCCAGGCTAGGCTCAAGTTTGAGACCCTCCTGCCTTGGCCTCCCAAGTGCTAGGATTATAGGCATGTACCACCACACTCAGCTGTTGAACTAGGCAAGCTTACTTTTTCTCTTTTCAGACAAAAATGCTAAACGGGAAAGGGCAATGGATGGAACCACCAGACATGTCTTTCCATGCCAACTCAGATCTAGTAACCAAATTTTCTGTGTATAACTGATGAATGAATGCACAGTAGGCATTCAGTGAATATTTGTTGATGGAATGAATGACGCTGTCCACATTCCTGCCTCTTATTTGAAAGTGTCATACTCAACCTAATTAAATGCTTTCATGAGATTCAGATGCATTATGTCATATTCCCCCAGAAATTCCAACCTACTTAACCCTTTTATTTTTATTTTTTTAACCCTTTTATTTTTGTATATTTATTAGTGGTGCTGAGGATGGAACCCAGGGCCTCTTTAATGCTGAGCTACACCTCAGCTCCTTCAGCCCTTTTTATTATTAGCATTGTAAAAAGCTCACAGCAAAATTTAGGGTTTGTTGGTTTGTTTGAGACTGGGTCTCACTATGTAGTTCAGACTGGCCTTGTATTTACTAGGTAACCCCAGCCGGCCTCAAAGGCTCAGTGATCTGCCTGCCTCAGCCTCCTGAGTGCCAGAATTACTGGTGTGTGCCAGCTTGTTTGATTAAGACAAGATCTTACTATGTATGGGCTGGGCATATAGCTCAGTGGAACAAGCACAGGTTCTGAGTTCAATTCCTGGTACCAAAAAAAAAAAAAAAAAAAGATCTTACTACATAGCCCAGGCTGGCCTTGAGCTTGGTACGTAGCTCAGGCTAGCCTCAAAGTTCTGAGAATCCTCTTGATTCAGCCTCCTGGATGCTGGAGTTACAGGCATGCACCAGAACACCTAGTTAGCAAAGTTTTATTTTTTCTTTTGCTTCTCTTTGTTTTTCCTTTAGAATCTGGAATAGCTTAATGATAGAGCACTTGCCTAGCCCTCTTTCTTTTTACCAGTTCTGAAGAAAAGAAAGAAAAAAAGGAAGGAAGGCAGGCAGGCAGGCAAGCAAGAAAACTTTAGCTTCCTTCCAATTAAACAAATAATGCACATATAATCTCAATGAAAGCTTCAAGTAATAGATACCGAAGTAAAGGAAAACTAGATATGGTGGTGCACACCTATAACCCACATGCTGGGAAGCTGAGGCAAGAGAATCTAATGTTTGAGCCCAGTCTAGGTAACTTAGTGATTTACTGGAGTTTGTCTAAAAATTAAAAACAAAGGAGGAGAGGGAGAAAAGAAACAAGAGCTAGAGATGTAGCTTGGTGCAAAGGCTATGGCTTCAATCCCCAGTACTGGTGGGGGAGGGGGAGGCAAACTAGCCCAGCACCTCAGGCGGAGCTCAGGGCCTTGAAGGTCTGTGCGGCCACTTCCGGGCCTGCTCTCTGCAGCCTGCCTTCATGCTGCCAACAAATGTATTTTCCAAGAATGGCCAAGATGTTTCCTGTTCCACCTGCTCTTCCCAAATCTTGTTCTTCTCCAGGAGGTGGCACCTGTGGCCTCCAGTTTAGTAGCCAGGCGGGCCTGTTACTCTTATCCGAGGTACAAGAGCAATACTGGGGCCGGGGATTTAGCTCAGTGGCTTAAGCGCCTGCCTGGCAAGCGTGAGGTCATGAGTTCAATCCCCGGTACCAAAAAAAAAAAAGAGCAATACTGGGTGACCAAGAGTAGGTCACTGCTATGCTGTGGATGCAGCTTGTGTGTGTCTCCTGAGGATTCTCATGTTAAACTTCATTCCCCAATTATTAGGAAGGTGAACTGGGACACAATTGTGGTGGTTGGAGGTAGGGACCCTGGGAGGTGATCAGTGTTGTAGCTTGGCATAACTAATGTCATCTTGTGCCCTGTATTTGACCCAGAAGAGTGAAAAATTACTCAGGGTACAAGTCCCATGAGACAAGCAGAATGAGCTGCACCCACAGGAGAAAAATTAACCTGTTCACAAAGAAGCAGGATACAGGTATCAACTAAAAATCAATGTAAGATTCTAGCTAAATTGTTTCCAACAGGATGTCTTTTTGTGGTTTTCTGTTTTAAAAGCTCTGTAACTTTCCAGTCAGGGCCACTCGTTTGGACTCTGAAACAGGGGTCCATGGGTGGTCACTGAGCTCAGCTAATAAAATTCCAAATTTATTAATTTGGCGGCTTGGATTCCTATATTGTTTATGAACCCACTTAATTCAGGGTTAGATAAATCCTCAGGGCAGAGCCCCATGATTGAATCTCCATGACTGAAGCCTTTATTAGAAGAAGGAGTAACAAGATGCACATCTCTGTCCCTGGCTACCTGACACCCTGTGCCACCTCAGAACACGTGGCAAGAAGGCCGTGCCAGGCACAGCCCCTCAGTGTTGGCCTACAAAACCATGAGCCAAAGTAAACCTGACTTGTGTTGCTTTAAGAGTTTCCCAGTCTTGTAATATTGTGTGTGCGTGGCGGGGGTGGTTTTGCTTTTGTGGTACTGGGGTGATTGCCCCCATGGGTACCCTACCACTGAGAGACATTCTGTAGAGCTTTTTATTTAATTATTTGTTCGTTTGTTTTTGTCTTCCTGAGACAGGGTTTCACTATACAGGTCAAACTGACCTTGAACTCACTTTGTAGCCCAGGCTGGCCTTGAACTTGCAGCAATCCCCCTGCCTCAGCCTCCTGAGTGCTGGGATGATAGGTGTGCACCACTACACCCAGCTCCCTAACCCTTTTTATTTTTTATTTTGAAGCAGGGTTTCACTAAATCGCTAAGGTACCCAAGTTGGGTTCGAAATTGTGTTCTTCTGCCTCAGGCTCCCCTCAGCGTTGGGATTACAGGCATGAGCCAGCACTCAACAGCAGTATTGACTGCCCTTGACACCTGATTGCAGGGTCTAGGCTTTTGGAGCCCTTAGCCTGTTGATAAGGAGTCTGGTCCTTTGATGCTGCATGCTGGGGGACTGGAGAGAAGGGGGCTGTTACTTTTCTAGACCTGGCACACCACAAGATGCTCAGCCCAGACGCCAGACTGCGGCTACTCTGGGAAGGCTCCTGACCCAAACCTCATCAGACAGCAGCAGAGCTTGAGTGACACTCACCCATCCAGGTCAGCTCAGCCAGTCCCCAAAGCCATAGGCCATGATGCTGCTGTTATGCCAAGGCCCTGAGTGTCACCAGCAACTAATACACACAATCCACACTTCTGTGCACACCTGGGCTGCTGCTCGCAGGCACACATGACTCACTAAGCACTTGGTCTCCCTCTGGCTGCTCCACATCAGTCAACCCAGATACCCCTCACACCCGTGGCCTTGCACCATCCACAGCACAGCTGTTCCCTCGCTCAGCCCGATCTTCACAGACCTGCAGATGCAGCTCAGCTCAAGGGACAGCCTAGTCCAGAGCCTGCTGCACAAAACAAGGGAAAGAAGCTGAGGGCAAAAGAGGCAGACCCCTGTCCTGCATTCCTTCCCTCTCCCCCAGGAGCCCTTAGCATTTGGGGGCAGTTTAAAAGCAGTCACCTCCTGGGCAAGCACTGAATGCTTATTTTTCATTTTTGTTTGTTTGTTTTGTTTGCAGCTAGAGGGAGATTGAATCCAGAGCTTCATATTACTAGGCAAGCTTTCTGAGGCTTAGCTACACTCCCAATTCTTTTGTTGTTGCTTTTGTTTTTTGAGGAGTCTCCCTATGTCCCTATGTAGTTCAGGCTGGCCTTGAACTCACTATGGAATCCAGGCTGACCTTGAATTTGCAGAGATCCTCCTGTCTCAGCCTCCTGAGCACCACGATAACAGGGGTGTGTCACCATATCTCATTGTCACCAACTCTTACTTAAAATTTTGTTTCTGATGAGACAAGGCCTCCTAAATTCCTCACAATCCTCCTGCCTCAGCCTTCTGAATAGCTGGGATTAGATGTTGACCACTATGCAACCTGGGTCTCCACCTTGAAAGTAACTTTGGGTCACCTAGGATTCTTCTTAGGGTACAAACCAGGAGGAGTACGTTCTGAGAGGGATGGGGATTCTCTGCAGTTTTGACAGTCTCAGGCTCTGCAGACCTCAATTTGTTTCTGATAATCCCTTTTTCTTTTTCTTTTTTTTTTTGTAATGGGGATCAAACTCATGACCTCATGCTTGCCAGGCAAGCAAGCGCTTATGCTGCTAAGGTAAATCCCCGCCCATAACCCCTCTTTTCTTGTGCAACCTTCCAAAGGTTGTGGGGATTCAACCTTTATCCTCAAGATCAAGATGGAAACCTCTTGGGGACTTTGCTCAGCGGCATAAGCGCCTGCCTGCAAGCACAAGGTCCTGAGTTTGATCCCCATACAGCAGCAACAAGATCAGAACCTCTTATCTCTACCTCCAGCATTGGTTTCCTGTTCTACGGTCCAAAATCCCTTGTGCTTCTGGGACACAGCTACCACGGCAGCCTGGGAAAGTTTCCTGTGCCACTGGGAACTTGATGGGGAAGAGACTAGAAGTCATTGAACAAATGGAGCTACAGACTCCAGTCAGCTTTCCAAGTGTTGGTTCTCTTACACCACGTGTCTCAGGAGAGAAACGGAAAGAGAGCAGCGAGGAGCTCGTGGTAGGGTCATTTTTCGGTGCTCCTCAGACCCCCGCAAGGCTTTGGGCGTCCAGGGCTGTATTTTGTTATAGCACGGAAGACCCAACCCAGGAGTGCTCTACCACTGAGCTATGTCCCTAGCCTTTTTATTTTTTTGAGACAGGGTCTCAAGTCATCTGGGTGGGACTTGAATTTCCAATCCCACTGGCTCAGCCTCCCTCCATGCTGAAATTACCAACATGGGCTGCCATGCCTGACTCTGTGCCCCTCCTGAACCTGCCCCCTTGGTTACACTTCTTCTCTGGCAGAGGATGTAAGGTGAGGATGCATCCATTGTTGCATGGCAACCAAGTCCAAAGTACACTGTTTACAGTAGAAATCTTTGAAGCCCTCTGAGTAGCTGTCACATTATCACTGAGGAAACCAAGGTTCTGAGAGGCTCAGTGGCTCACTTGAGGTTACATAGCTAGAAATGACCTGAGACTGTGGGCCTCAGGTCAGTGTGCCCAAGCCTCCTTAGGATCCGAGCTTTTGAGAGGTCCCCATGCAACCATGCTTGGACCCTTCAGCACCCTTTCCCTCACATGTCCCATGGGGTCCCCATGCTGTCCTATGAACACAGACTCAGGGTTTTGTCAGCAGTGATGACACCATGGCTGTTTTCTGCCATGAACTGTGGGCAGACACAGGCAGTCCTGGGTTGGAATCCATAGATGCTTCTTGCTGAGTGATCGTGAACATGCATTTTAACCTCATTGGCCTTCAGGTTCATTACCTGTAAAGTGAGGAATATCATTCTGTCCAATAATGTATGATTGGGAAATCCGAACACCACAATGGTGTTCGAAAGGTGAGACACAAGGAAAGGCAGGAAAAAGGAAAAACAAGCCTGTACCCTTTTCACCCCCAACTTTATCTTTCATGTGTCAGGAATGAGTAGGCCTCTCCTAGCTAGACTCATGCCTGCAATCCTAGCACTTGGGAGGCTGAGGCAGGAGGATCACTGTGACTTTGAGGCCAGCCTGAGTGACATAGTAAGTGCAAGGCCAGCCTGAACAATAATGAAAGACCCTGTCTCAAAACAAAAACAAGGGCCAGGGATTTAGCTTAGCAGCATAAGCACCTACCTGGAAAGCTTAGTTGTGAGTTTGAGCCCCAGTACCAAAAAAACCCCAGAAAAACAGGCTTCCCTAAAAAAAAAATAAAGTAATAATAATACTAAGGCCTCTCCTGGCCCCTTACTTCCTCAGCAACACACCCTGGAGCAAGGTCTGGAGTGCAGCAGATGAAGACTCCCACTTCTGAGCCTGTTCCCTGCAGAATTTGGGGGACTGTGCCAGGTTGACAGCAAGATGCTATTTTTGTTCCTTTTGTCATGGTCCTAGGTACCAACCCAGGGCCTTCACACTGAACTACATTTCCAGTTCTTTCTTTCTTTCTTTCTTTCTTTCTTTCTTTCTTTCTTTCTTTCTTTCTTTCTTCTTGCTTGCTTGCTTGCTTGCTTGCTTCTTATTTATTTTTAGATTTTGAGACAGAGTTTTACAAAGTAGCTCACTTTCCCAGGCTGGGTATGAACTTGTGACCCTTCTGCCTCCATCTCCCGGAGTGCCACATCTGGCCAAGAAGGATGCTGTATGGAGCATGTGCAACCGTGCCGTGCAGTCTGAAGGCAGCAGGAGCCTGCCAAGGCAGGCAGCGGCCTCTGCTGAGGAGGTGCTTGGGGTGGATCACTGTGTACCCACCCCGCACAGCGTCCCAGGGACCTGGGCCAGCATGCCCTAAGTGCTCAGTAAACACCTTGAGTGAGGCCTGTCTTGTGGATGGAGCCGTGACAGTACAGGGAAGGAAAGAGCAGGGCTGCTGAGGCCCTGTGTTACCACTAAGTGGAGGCCCAAGCTGCCCCTCATGCTCCAGACCTTGCAGACATGTTAGGTGGGTGACAGGGCTCCAAGGAAACAGAAGAGTCTCAGTAATCTCCCTTGATCCAGTTTGGTCTCCAACTGTTAATCTCCACTGACCTCTGCCCAGCCCAGTCAATCTAAAATGGAAAATAAATAAATAAATAAATAAATAAATACAAACCAGGAATAAAGATAGTGGAGAAGTCAGCTTTGAAGTACTAAGATGCCAGCACAGGGCCAGTCAGGTGGGGAACCCACTACCCTGCTGCCTGCCCTCTGGGCAGGGTCCTCCAGCTAGGTGACAGCCTGGTGCATGCTCCAGCAGCTTAGGTCCTGCTCTGTCCTCTCCCACCAAGTTTCTGCCCTTTCCTCCTAGTGCCTGCCTTTTGTGAGGCCTCCACCCCTGAACAGGGTTGTCTCTGGAAAGGATGCTCACTCCCACCCACCTACCCTGGAGAGAGCTGCTTGGCATCACCAGGTAGGCTCGGACACATTATGCCCACACCCTGGAATCCTGGTTTGCATCCTTCCTCCTCTGATGGAGGGACAGGAGTGGGGGACCTTGAACTCTGCCTAGCCCGCTCCTTTTCCTCTCCCCATCTCTCTGCCTCCCAGTACAAGTGGTGCCGGGTCTGCTCCTGTGCCCTCCAGGTGTGCTGCCTGCTGTTGCTTAGCAACAGCTTTCCCTCTTCACCAGACCTTGCAGCCTTCCCTGGCTGCTCTAGGAGCAGTGCCAGTTGCAGGAGAGCTGGCTGGACTCTGCTGATGGGGAGTATGTGGAGTGTAAAACCCAAGGCTCTTTTCACACTCAGACTCCCTTCCCATCTTCTGCCTGGTTGCAGGGTTCCCCTCTCAAGGGGCCTGTCACTCCACCTGGTGTGTTTTTGTTTGTTTGTTTGTTTGTTTGTCTTGTACTGGGAATCAAACTCAGGACCTTGTGCTTGCCAGGCTGGTGCTATATCCCTAGCCCCCCACAGTGTGTTCTTATGGGTCTGCCCCTTTCTCTCTCTAGGCCTCTGAGGATGCTCCTGGTCTCTCATTTGACGTTCAGTGTCACTTTCAATGCCTCCCTGTCCCTTTGTCCATCCTGAAACTTCTGCTCTATACATATGGCTCCCAGAACTGTAAGACAGCCACAATCTGTCTCTTTTGTGGTACTAGGGATTTAACCCATTTTTTCATGCTGAGCCCCATCTCAGCCCTTTTTCATTTATTTATTTATTTATTTTCTTTTTTTTATTTTTGAGGCAGGGTCCCACTAATTCACTAAGTTGCCCAGGCTGGACCTGAACTTGCAATCCTCCTTTGTTGGCCTCTCAGAAAGATGGCAGGCCTGCACCACATCCAGCTCTCCAGCCTGTGTTGTACCTCTTTCTGTCGGACTGTGTAGCTTCCAGTCTCCCCTTCAGTAACATAAGTCCTCTGACTACCTACCTTCAATGGCTGGTCACCATGGCAACCCCATGCTCCCAGCATATCTATGCATGACTCCTTGTTCCATCCTTTTGAGGAAAGCCTCAGGTGAAGGGATCACAGAGGAAGCCCCAGGAGAGGACTGCTTTTCTCACTTGGCCTGAGCTGGGCTTTGGCTTCAGTGGACTTGGGGCCAATGAGATGAAGATCAAGTCCAGAAAAGATGAAGTCCCCCTGCGGCCTCGCTTCCATCCATGTCTTCAGCTGCAATAGCAGAGTTCCCAAGAGGAGCTCTGAGCGCCTCAGTGCTGGCAACAGCCGGAAACTGCTCCACTCAGACAAGACTCTCTGCCTCCAGCAGACAGCGAATGGTCGCCAAGGGCATGGCCTCCATCTCCTTGTCTTTGGGTCCAACTGCCTGTCCTCTGCCACCCCACCTCCCTCAGTTGCTGATGCTTGGGTCTGACAATGCAATCTGTGGAATAAGAGGCCAGGACAAGGTAGCAGGACAGAAAGGGACAGCTAAAAGGAGGAAAAGCGGGAGGGCAGCTCCTAGGCCAGTCAGGGGCTGAAGAGACACAGCAAAGGGCCAGACCAGGCTCCAGGAACAGTGGTCTAGAACCTGTCTCCTACTGAGAAAGGTGGCAGACCAGTGCTGGAGGGGACTGGCAGGCTCAAAGCCGGACCAAGTGACCTCACCCAAATCCTGTGGTCTGCCGCTGTTGCAACCTGGCGAGCCTCCCGGCTCTCCTGGTCCACAAGTAGGAGAGTTTTTTATAGTTCACGCCCCAACTTGAGTTTGAATAATTAAGTAAGATGAACAGAAATAGTAGCTGGACAGTGAAGGCAGGTTATTTTGGGGTTTTCTGGAACACAGTGCTCCTGGGTGTCACCCCACCCCAGCAGAGGGTGGAGCCAGAATCAAGGCTGCCTGGAGGGAGATTCCAGTGCAGAAACCCATCCCTACCTCAAGGCCCAGCTACAGGGGCTCCCCTCCACTTCTCCCTTTCCGTCACTGCTCCCTTCCCATACTAGCTTCTCCCTGGCAGAAGAGCCTTGTGTTGTCTGTCAGGTCTCTTACTTCAGAGATGGTGACAGATATTGACAACCAGATCGATAAGCAGCTGCCAGACAGGCTGAACCAAGAGGAGGTGGTCCTGCTCCTCTCGAACTGGGTGATGGAGGTCACTGGGCAGCCATAGAAGGCGTGGAGGTGGGAGTAGTGGGATACAGAGCTGGGAAGAAGAGAGGAACTGGTGGGGAAAAATGGCAGCGACATCAGAGGAGAAAAGGCCTGAGGTGCATGAGTGTCTAGGTAAGAACTTCCCCTCTTCTACCTCTCTATCAGTGTCCCCTGTCCTGAGTTTTCTGGGGACTTGGATAGCTCCTCCAATTTCACCTTAGACCAATTACTTGCAGCCTATTCACCCACTACCTTTGGTTCCCCTGCAGAGATGAACCCCAACTACCTTGAGGTTTATTGCAGATTTTTAAAACATGGGGCACAGAGTGGGTATGGGAATTTGTAATGCCTTCACCCTTTGGGTAGCAATCTCAAGGTGGGCTTGGGAGTCAGATTTCAGAAAATACTGAAACCATTCACTCACTGATCTTTATTCATTCAACAAGCCTGTTATGAGCCTCAGACTGTGCCTGGTGTTCGGAAAATATCAGTATGGCAGGGGCGCTGAGGAGATCCTATGTGCGAACCCGAACCCACTCCTCACCGCTGCTGGGTGCTTGCTACTATGCCAATAGGTACCACACAGGGGCCTCCCAGAAACTTTTCTATTTAACACTCACAGCAAGTACAGTCTAAGTATCACTGGTCCCATGCACGGGTTATAGTAAGTCACAGATACACGTTGGAGGTCACTCAACTTGGTAATAGTATAAATGAAGTTGGAACTCAAGTTTATAGATCTTAAGTTGTATTGTTTCAATCACTGGCCAGAAGTTTCTAACACAGAGAAGGATGAGATTGCCTTTAGTTGAGTGTATATGCTACACACACGCGGGGGCAGGGCAATCAGGGAAAGTCTCTTGTTTTGTTTTTTGTTTTTGTGGTACTGGGGATAGAACTCACGACCTGGCGCTTGCAAAGCAGGCGCTTATGCCGCTGAGCTAGCGCTGAGCTAAATCCCCATAGAGAAAGTCTCTTACAGGAGGTCGTTTAACAGGGACTCGTAGGTCTAATACCCTTATTCTGTAAATACTCAAATGAGTACCTACTATATGCTCTGTTCCAGGTGCCAGAGACAAAGGTGAACGAAGTCCTTGCATTTGTGGACATGCATGTAGCAGGGATAAGGAAAAGACAAAAATCATCAGTCTTAAATACTAAGCTTCCTTTACCTTCAGAATTGCTCTTCCTGCGCCAGGTCTCTCTCCCGGTGCAAATACTCAAACTTCTGAAATAGAATGGAAAGTCCTGGCTTACAACATACCCTGTTGGGGCTAAGGGTGTAGTTTAGTGGTGCAGTGTGTGTTGGCACTTGCCAAGCGTACACACACACACTAGACATACCACTCCTATTCTGAAAGTCCTTCCTAAACTCTACCCAGCATTTCTTCCTGCTTTAGCAGACTTTCCCACACACTATTTTCCTCGCAGCGCTAACCCGCCGGCTGGCAGCGGCTGCCCCTTTAAGATTACCTTCTTCCCCCCACGTGCTGTCTGGTTGGGCTGGCGACGCTGACGCACGCGTGACGTCAATGGCAGCTGGCGGAGTCTGGGCACGAGGAGCGAAGTTGGAATGGGGGTGGGGAAGCCGGGAAAGAAGGTGGCTTATTTGCATTTAAAGGAGCCACTCCCGAATTAGCCTTTCAGGGCTTTAAAGAACTGTGTGTTCGGCAAACTTTCTTTCCTAGGCTACAGAAAAAGGCGTGGTACAGCTAAAGTCGATTGTAAGTCTAGTTTGGGCTGTCAATTATGTCCTTCCGCCGGAGAGAGGGAAATAGTCCGCTGGTGCCCAAGCTGGGAGCACGTGACTGGGAGGGGGCTGGGGGGGCAAGAGAGAAGGAGGGAGGAGCTGTGGAGACGACTGTAACGCTGCTTTTCAGCTGCCCCCACCCCCACATCCTGCCCACCCTACTGCAGCTGCCACCACATCCTGCCCAGCCTGGGACAGGGAGCTCAAGTTGGGGGATGCACTGACCAAGGACCGGCTTTGGCACCCTCTCTCAGCCCCCTGAGCTCCGGGGTTGGGCCCCTGCCCTTTGCCCCAGGTCTGGTCCCAGGCACTCTGGCACGGAGTTAAGTCATACTCTGCCAGTCCACCCTTGGACAGCACTCTGCCTGATTCTGCCCCCCCCTCCCCCAACCTTGGCCTGAAGTGGAGCTTGTAGTGGTCCCAGATCAAACCCCCATCCATGTATGGGCTAGCAAAGTTCTCCATAGACAGAAGTGTTCAATAAAGTTTTTATAATCTCAACGCAGCTGCACATGCGCGCGCGGACACACACACACACACACACACACACTCATAGGCGCCGAGATTTCTGCAACACATTTGCTGAGCTCCTTCCGGTCTAGCCCTGAAGAACCTTGAAGACCGAGGTTGAGTTAGTTTGCTGCCCTCTAGGAGCTCAGACTCTGGTCAGGAAGAGTAAACTGAAAACCACAATGTCAGTATACTGACTGCTGTGTACTGAGATGATCCACAGAATGCAGTGTGCTTAGGATCAGGCACAGGGTACCAACCAAGTCCATGCAGAATGTGTGCACTGAACTATGATACAGCTGCCCATGGTCCTCCCCTTTATGAGCAAGGGAGCAGATGTATTGAGAGAGACTTTGGCCTTTGCTGGGCTCACTGAAACACTGGAGGATAGAAGGGATGAAGAGGGTGGTGACAGGGGGATTGGAGATTGTCCAGATGGCAGTGGGGCAGGTTAAGGGCGGCCGTTCAGCAGCTCCCTGGATTATGAACCGGGCAGGTAGAGAAACAGTTGTTGGGGGTGGGCGTCTAGATGAGGAAGAACTTTCCAAAATGAAGTTGGATTAGGGAAGTTTAGGAAGGGGCAAATAAAAGGAGTATAGATTGCCCTCAGCCATACAAACTTACAAAGACCATACTACAGAGGGGGTGGACTTTAGTGGACACCAGTTTCTGGCTCCTAGGGGATTTTGCAGCACCTTTGGGCTTTTAGGTGATTTTTCTCTAGGTGGACAGGCAGTCAGAAGTAGAGGAAGAAAATGAAACCCAGGGATCTGAGCCTGCTCAGTGCTTTTAAACCCAGGGGATTCTGGTATGAGAAATCTAGGGGCCAGGGGACAAAAGATGTAGTGAGTCACTTTCAGGAACTCATTTCCATCTAACTTCTAGCAACATTACTCCCTAGATCCTTTTAGTCTTCCATGAAATCAAGACTTCATGATGTTTATTACTTTTCCTCTCCATGCAGTTTTCTTTGTATTTCAAATTTTGTGCCACTTTTAGCATTAGCACCTCTTCTGCTGTCTAGTGAGCTACCACAATAGCAAGGCCAGGACACTCCAACTCACCCTCTGAACTTTTCGTTCTCCTCCCTTTTCCCTCAGGTTTCGGCCCCTTTAATAACCTCCCCAGGTGACTTACCTTCCTTCCTCATTCCTTTGTGTACAGTACCCAACATTCCAAGGCTGGGAGGAACAGCCAGCCAATCAGAACCCTGGCAGGCCTGCTGTAAATGGGAGATTGGATGGAGCTGTGGTTGGCGGGAGGCTCCTGCCCTAATGTACTGGAGGATGGGGAGGGGGTTTCTGGAATCAACCCTGGGAAAGAATTTGTTCTGGGGCTGCTTGTGTTTTTGGAGAGAATCCTTCAAATAGAGCTGAGGCCAGAGGGTCCACTAACTTGGAGTCTCCCAACTGGAGGCAGGTTGAGAACTTAGCTGTCTCAGTCTCCTGGGGGCTAGGCTCTCCCTTGCCCATTCTGCCCTCCCCCCATGATCTGGGACCCAAGGTCTGAAGGCTGTGTTCCCAAGCCTGTTCCTAAGAAGTCTTTTCCAGCAGCCTTGGATGTCTCAGTCTCAACATTCTGCTTTCCCGACGTCGGAAACAGCCGGAAAATAAACACCCTGATGACTAAACGGTTTCTCCAGCTAGAGCCTGGGGAAGCACTAAAAATAGAGGCCACAAGTGAGGGGAGGTTCCCAACTGGTGGGGGCACTTTCCTATCCTGCTACTGCCACAGCCTCAACCCTTGCACAAAGCTCTGGTTCTCCAAGTCCTTGGGGAAGGGATAAATGGGCTCCCCCTGACTACCCTGAAGTCTTTGGGGCGAGCTAGCCCAGCCTGGCAGGGAGACCTGATACCCTCTGCTGTTGACCTCATCTCCCATAGCAATGAGGAACTGAGAAGCTGAATTTGGGGACAAAGTGGGACACTAAAATTAAGGCTTCCTGAAAGAGAGGCCAGGTAGAAGTGCTAGAAACTGAGGCTAAGAAAATAGAAGCCTTTGGCTTTCTGTCCAAAGAAATACAACCTATCTGTAGAACAATCTGTGGAACTTGCCTCCCTCTGGCAAGGCCTAGGGGGTCTTTTCAGACTAACCCTTGGCCCCATGGTCTGAGTTCAAGTAACACAGCACGACGATGCACTGTAGGAAGCTGTACTAAGTGGTCCGCTTATACGTACTAGCTTAACCTTCATGCCACATTTATGAGTTAGGGACTATTATCACCATGCCCATTTTACCCACAAGGATCATGAGGTGAAGGAAAGTTAAATAGTATGTTTGGGTTCACAGTTCGAGTAAGTGGTGGGGTGGGCACTTGAACCTAGGCACCTAAGTGACACGGTGAGGGTTCCTAAACACCCTGCTATGCTCCTCTTTCTGCATATGTCGGTCTCTTTAGCACTAAGTTAGAATTGAGTCTTTGTCTGGAAAATTAGGTCTTGAATGATAGAAATCAGGGTGTGTGAAGAACTGAGCAGCCTTCTGTTCTTCAAGATTCTTTAAGATGTAAGCCAGATTCCAACGTTTCCTCAAGCTCCAGGTAAAAAGCAGCAGGATATGTAAGCATCAGGGTTGCTGGTCAGTAAGCCTGACAGGCCAGTTGTAGAGGACCAGGACACCCACACTCTTGTTGTAAGGCACTTAACATTCGCTGCGCCCTGAGGCAACTAGGAATTTTTTAAAAATACATTGTTTTAAAAGCGTTGCTTCTTTAATAAGATGCTTCTGGGTGTTTCCTGTGAAGCGGCGGGGGGGGGGGGAGATAGGATCCCGCCCCTTTAAATTGCCCCCACCGCTTAAGTGCACTGGGGCCCACAGCGCTGAAGATTAGGTCACCCTAGAACGATGAGCTGTCGCTTTAAATTGTTGGGCGTCTGCCCAGCCGAGCTTGGGAGGGAATGGGCTGTCACCGGTAGAGGCAGCCACAGAGCTCCCCAGGTAGCACCCCCGCTCCCAGAAAAAACGTGGTCTCTTAAGTGGAGCTTTGTCACACTCTCAAGTGAGGGAGACGCACCCTGTTCGCCACTTACAGTCTCCCCTGCATCCACCTACTTACACCCCCCAACCTCCCAACTCTCTCGGGCCCCGGCAGGCGCGGCGCCAGGTCGCTAGCGTGTCGCCGCCAGCCTCCCCGGGAAGACCTCCAGGAGCGCGGGGCTGAAGTGCCTGGCCGTCCAGCCAGCTAGTAGGACCCTGCGGGGGCGGCCCTACCAGAGAAGATCTCTGGGACTCGCCTCACCCTCCCTCTCTGCAGGCGGAGGGATCCGCCGCTCCCGGTTCGCCGCGGCAGAAAACGGGAGGCTGCGGGTGGGGTGGGGGCCGGCCCGCCTCAGCTGCCCGGGGAAGCGAGGGGCGGGGCCTCCGCCTGGGTCCGCCCCCGCTCGGGTGCCGCCCCTCCGCCCCCATGCCTCACTCCCATTGGCGGCTCCTCTTGTCCATTGCCCCAACGCCCTGCCCCTCAAGCTAGGCTGAGCTGTGCCTACGTCGGCCTCGACTCCCGGGGGCTGGAGGAGTTACCTTTGGAGCCCGAAAGGAGGAAGGAAGCAAAATATCAACAACAGTCGGAGCGACTCGGGCGCCCTGCCTGGGTCTCCCGCTCGTCCAGTGCCCGTCCGCCTGCCCCCGCGCCCACGACGGGGGCCCGGACCCCTGGCGCCGCCCAGGGCCCACGCGGACGTCGGCCTCATCTGTGATTCCCCCGCCCGTTGTCCGGGCTTCTAGGGGTTGAAGAGCCGCCGGACCCAGGGCCAGGGTCACCTGCTCCCTGCCGTGACACCCCATTCCCCTCTGCCGGGCTGGTGAGTAGAAGAAAAATAGGGAGCCTGCCGCTTTAAGAGACCCCCTCCCCCACCCGTCGTGGGGCCGGTGTGGAGGGGTCTAGACCGTCCCCCGCCGTGGAACGGGCAGCTCTGGCTGGAACTCACGGCGGGGCGGAAAATCGCGAGGGGACTGTGTGTGGGGAGTCGCGGTGGGGTCCTGGCGGGGCTGCAGGTCTCTGGGGTTTACAGGCTCTGGGTGGGGCGGCTGGTAGGCTGGGGGCGCGCCGGCTGCGGGCGCCCGGGGTGACGACGGCCTCAGAACGCGCGGGGCAGGGGCGCCGTCCGCGAAGAGGGTCTCCGGTGACAACCGGAGCACTGACATTTTAACAGCCGGCCCTCCCCCTCCCTCCTCGACGCCTGTCCCCTCCTCCTTGGCCCGAAATGGTGCAGAAGGGGGCCTGGGAGGGCGGCGGGCGGATGGGGGCAGGGGCAGCCGCAGCTGTTTGGGAAGCGGGGGAGGGAGGGGGATGTTGTTCAGATGACACCCGGGTAGTGGGTTGGGGTGTGAGCGAGTGTGTCTCTGGGCCGTGCTTTCCCGGTGCCTGCGGAGTTAGGACACGGAGTAGGACACGCAGGACCCTCCTGGAGATCTCCTAGCCCGCTTCTGAGAGCCTTCATCGGGGTTGTCAGCAACCTCAGCTGGAGAGTCCCCCCTCTCCCTGCTAGAAGTTTGCAGCTGTTCAACATCTGGGCAGGAGTTCTTCAGTCCTTTCTCCGTCTATGACAAGCTAGACTGGGAGTAAGGTTTGTCTAGGGGGCGTTGGGAGGCCCCTTAGGAAGAGGGCCAAGGATTAAGGTGCACTTAGTCTCTCCCCATAATATCAGTCTTCTTCTCATCTGGTAGGGTTCATAGAGACAGGGAAAGGAGCCTGTATCTCTGGGAATTCACGCTGCCCTCTTGCACTCTTCCAGGTCCCTCACAAGAGGTGGGTCCCTGGGTAGGGGCGCACGTGGGACTGGGTTATCCTGTGCCTGTCCTTCTGCCTTCCTTACTTCATGCATTGTTGGTGAGCTGGGGGAGGACATGTAAGGCAGATCCTGTATTCTTGCGCCCAGCTGCCCCCTCCCCCATTTGAGTTCTTGAGAAGCCTGGTTTCTTTGGGCTGGGGAGATGGCTCTGATTCCCCACCCCCATCCCCTCAGTGGGTCGCCATGGCAATTGAGGGACCAGTCTGAATTATGGGAAGTTTGCCGTCTGGGCCCGTGACCTTGGGCTGCTCTGGCCTGGAGATAGGGGAGCCTGGGCCAGTGTGAGATTAGGTGCAATGGTGTTAGAGAACTGTCCCCTCCCAGGCCCCTCCAAGCCCCCAGCAGGGAGGTCTTAGTAGCTGAGGAGAATATTGAAAAGGAATCTGTCTATTCATAGATGTCCACTCACTTGTGGCTATGGGGTCACACTGGCTCCAGGACCTGCCTGGCTGTCTCAGCTCCCATGGCCTGCCTGGGAATGAATTTCCTTCCTGTGGTTTCTCAGTGTGTTGGCAGGAGGTGGGGGTGGGGTGGGATCAGTGTAGGAGTGGCTGAGTACCTTTTCATATGGGGTAACTGGGGGACATTGGCGCTTGTATGTAGCTCTTTTCTCACCTGCTACGGGACCACATTGGGCCCTTGAGCCTCTGTGGTAATATTGTGGTATAAGTCCCCTGCTCCCCTATCATAGCTTTGTGTGTTTGCATGTGCATATGTGTGTGTGGGTGTGTGCGTGTACACATGTGTAAGGAGTTTTTCTGGGTTGGGAAGTCTTCACTTACACTACTGTTATGACCAGAGAGGTTGAGCTTTTTCCTGACTTCACACAGCAAATCCATGTCAGAGCATTAATCCTTCTGTTCTTTTGGGCCTACTGCATAGTATAGAGAAGCTAAGAAGGAAGCCATACAAGCCTTGCTATCAGAGGCCTTGGTCCAAGGGGAGACCCAGACAGCATGACAGCCCCTGTGTTGGGGGAAGGGCATAAGGGATTGGGACAGATTTTCTGTCTGCTGTACCCAGTGCTGGAAGCTGAGTGGTGAAGGATTTGGAATGGTGGCAGGTGCTCCCCATTGTCCATTCTACTCTGTGCCTGGTGGCCCTAGGCTGAAGGGCCTAGGCTTCACAGATAGGCCCTTCTTGGCTCCTGGCTGTTCTCATAGACTGGAAGATGTGATAGTGTTTCTGACTGCTGTTATATAATCTCTCTCCAGCAGAGCTTTTTTTTTTTTTTTTTTTTTAAATCTTTCCTGGGAGGTGTGATGGAGAGGAGAAGGCAGAGAGCAACTCCCCAGGTTGGGGGCTGGAGGAGCAGCAGCAAGACATCTGGGGTGCCCTGACCCTTAGCGGTCCTGGGGAGCCAAGGTCTTGGGGTTAGGCCATTATTGATTGTGGCCTAGCCCCTCCCACCCTCACTTACCTGATCCTGTCCTGGGAAGGGGCTTCTGCCATGGACATCTCTGACCCTCTTGCTCCAGAGAGGCCTGGACCTGTGCGCATCCTGCAAGCCTTCTCTTCCTGGTCAGCTGGGCCCCCTGTCCTCCTCCTTGACTGGCACTGGGTCTGCAGTCCTAGTGCTTGCCTTGGCCTGGTGTGGCCCCTGGTATATACTTTGCTACCCATCTGTGAGTCTCTCTTGGCAGGAGGGGATGTGCGGATAAGTGGTGGGCGCAGCGTTTCTTGGCTGCGTTTGAGCCTGCTTCTCAGCCCCTCTAGGCCAGACTGGAGGATTTCATGGAGAGGAGATATTGGTGGGGTGGGCAGTTCAGGACATCCTGTTAGACAGTTATAGTTGCTTTTCATTTAGGTTCTGGAAGTAGTGTAGGATCCCATGCAGCGCTAGAACCTGTTGTCATCAAGGGTCACATTCTGAGTCTGTGACACCATGGTGGAGAAGTTCTCCCTACCCCTTGTGACCATGGCTGGCCCAGGAGCTCTGAAACCAACTGGTTTAAGGCAATCACCTCTCTTTTACAGGAAGAAGGAAGGAGGAGGTTGTGGCGGGGCCAGCACAGCCTCTGCATCACTGTAATTGCTGGTGGCTTTTATGAGCCTGTCATGGAGCCAGAGTCCGGCCAACCTTCTGTCCTTCTGTCCCAGTTTGGTGACTTACTCATGGCAGGGAGAGGGTGGTATTAGATGCCAAGAGTTCTGTTCTAGAAGCTGGGCAGCTGGTTGTGTTGTGGTAGATGTTGCCTTGTCTGTCCACAATGACAGTAGATGAAGCTTAGACTTCAGAAAGAACTTCCCAGTGCAGCTCCTTAGGAGGCTAAGAAAGGAGGATTGCAAATTCAAGGCTAGTCTGGATAAATGGTAAGACCCTGTCTCAAATAAAAAAATGAATGGATGAATGAATGAGTGATGTAGCTTAGTAGTAGAGCACTTGCCAACTGTGCACAGAGTCCTAGGTTCAATTGCTAGTACTGTGGGAGTGGAGAGTGGGGAAACTTTCCCAGTAGAGCTGGGTTAAGAAGAGAAAGATGGCCCTTAACAAAAGAGGGGATCTCAAAGCACTTTCTTTGCAGTACTCTGCTGAAAGGCCTTGACCTTTGGCCTGGTAGAGTTGGTACTGTTTGGTTCCTGGAATATTTATTTTCCCTTCTCTCCCCTGCTTAGGACAGACAGCATTGTGAGGAGAGTTTGTCCTGGAGCTGGGAGGGCTGGCTTCTGGAGTGTGCTCCCCAGCAGGACTAGGTGGGGGTCATGCAGACTGGCAGGCCCAGGTAGGTACACCTGGCATGCCCACGGCATTTAGTGGCATGCATGCATGAAGGTGTGGGGCACATACTTGGGCGTGTAGACGCCCACAGAGCAGCTGCCACCCTGTCGAGGGGTGGGGGTGAACAAATGGCAAAGATGATTAAAGGATTGGAGAGTAAGGATGGGGCGACAGACCAGAGGCAAGGAAGAGAAGGGCACAGCAAGAACTCTGAAGTGAGTGGCATGGGCTGGAGCAAGAGAGACTCAGGTTAGATCACAGATGGGTAGGCAGGGCCTTGTCTGCAAAGTAAAGAGTGTGGCTTTTGAGTTCAGGCGCCCTGGCTGACTTTTATCCCCCACTGCCTGTCCTCTGTGGTCCCTCCAGACTGGCCATGTGTCCTTGGATAAGTCACCTCTCAGGGCCTCAGCATCCCCAAGTCTCACCTTTCAGTGATCTGAGTGCCTGAGTGGTTGGGTGGTTTGTCTCTGGTCTTAGCTGTCCTCCTCACTCTGATAAGTGAGGCCAGCCTGAGGGGGGAGAACTGCATTTGAACCCTCAGGCACCTGGGCACAGACCCTCAGCCTGGGTGATTCCAAGTCCTTTTTACCTGATTTTTTGCTTTTCCTGGGCCACAGCCAGTGCCCTGGAGAGCCACAGCAGGCTTCTGGCCAGCACTGGCGGTTAGAGGCAGTGGAACAGGGGTATGTGTTCACAGATTCTTCACAGGGCCTTGGTGCCTGCTGTCTGGCCATCCTCCTTTCTGCTTAGGCTAGGAGGGAGGGACTTGTCCCAGGCTCTTGTCTGTGGCTGGCCACACCCAGGCGGAACCATATTTACTTATTTAAACCTGCCCTCCCTGGAGGCCCCGTGCCTGAGACCTGGTCACTGGCCTGGGCTTGGTGCCCCTGGCTGGGTGCTCTGGGCCACTACCCAAGAGGTAGGCAGACAAGCAAGTGCCAGGCAAGGAGCCTTCCCCTCAGGCATGATCCCACTTGTCCAGTTCTCCGGTGTACAAAGTATGGACCCCAAGACTGAAAGCTCTGGGGCACCTTGGGGATGGAGGCAAGAAGCCCTATTTGTTGGGTGCCACACTGTGATAGGCGCCATGACCTGAGAATGTAGTTTGTACAACTAATTTTTTTATAATTGGGGAAACTCAAATTTAAATGACTTAAACTGTCCCAGTTTGAGGGGTTGAGAGTTTTTCATTTTTTCAATTAAAACTTTATTGTTATTGTCATTATTATCATTATGATGGGGTCTCCTTAGGTAGTTCAGGCTGGCCTTTAAACTCTGTATAGCACAGATTTTCCTCAAATTCATGAACTTCCTGCCTTAGCCATCAAAGTGTGGGGATTGCAGGCATGTACCATCTACCCTGGCAACAGTTTGGTGTTGTTTTCATGGTAGTAGGGATTGAACTCAGGGCCTTGTGTCTGCTAGGCAAATGTTTGAGCACTAAGCTTTTTGTCTGAGGTTGAAGGAAGGCTCCTGCCTGGTAGGAGGGTGATAGAAAGGAGGCCTGGGAGTTCTTCAGGAAGCTGATCAAGTCCAGCTCAGTAGGCTTTCCTAGCCGAGTACAGAGTTAGGGTTGGTGGCAGTTGAGGGAATGTTGCTTTGACTCCCTGAGAAGGTACTGTCTTGGGATTTGAGCCCCATAGTAGAGAGCCCTGAAGCCAGGGTACCTGAGCAGGAGTGAAGGGCACGAAGCCCTGGTATTGGTGCCTGTTAGGACCCCTTCAGCTGCCACAAGGAGAGATGAGACGGCAAAGGTGAGAAGCTTGGATGGCAAAAAAAAAGAAGAAGCTTGGATGGCATAGTGGGGGCAGTGGTAGGACACATAGAGGAATGAGTGTAACCCCAGGGAAAGGAGGCCCTTTCTTCTCTCAGTCCAGGTGGTAAGGAGCACTGCCCAGCAGTCAGCTTCCCTCTTCTTACCCTTGGGCAAGTCTGTGTTCATCTTATAGTGGGTCTCCATGTCCGAGAAAGGAAGGTAGTGCTGCCTGACTCCCATGGGAAAGGAAAGAGGTTTCTGGGAGAATGTAGGGGGCTGCTCAGACAGTGGCTACACCCTTCTTTCCAGCCCTACAGCCCAGCCTGGCCCAGGGCCTGCCTGCAAGGCAGCGACCCAGTGCCTCTGGGGCCTGGGTGAGGCCTGAGGGGCCTTAAAGGGCCAGGCAGGCCCAGGGCTTAGTGTGGAGGGGATGTGAGGGGTTGAGCCCAGCATTGTCCTTGCCATCCAGCTGTCTTCTTGACTCAGAACCTGTCCTTCATACCTTGTCCTGTGTCCTCCTAGGTCCCCTGACCATGTGCTTACTTGTACCTGGTGATTTCCTCACCTTAACCCTACCAATAGCTCCCTAGAGTTGAGCATTGGAGAACAATTCCCAAGCCCCAAGGGAGGTGCCTGGCAAGCAGGTAGGCAAGACGAGAGGAGAGCTTCACCTTTTTCTGAGGTCTTCCCATTTTAGAGGGAGCAAGGCGGTTAAGGGTGCCCTTAAACCTGACATGCTTTCCTCTAGGGCAGGCATGGGCTATGCAGGGTGAGGGGGTAGGTGATGGTAGGTAGTCCAGGAGGATAGGTTCTTCTTAGCTGGTGCCTCAGACCTTCCTAGAGCTTCTCCCCTTGACCTCTGCATCCCTTTCTGTTAGCCTGAACTCTGCCTGCCTCTGCTCTGACTTCCCTAGTCCGGACCCCACCACAGGCTGAGTGGGGACAGGTGTCCTGGCCCAGCTGCTCCTTTTTGTCTCCTCCACCTGTCAGCCTGTGGGGGGAAGGGGAGTCAAGGGTAGCAGAGAGAGGAAACCTTCACCTGTTCCCAGGGGTGGGGCTCTGGTTGTAAAATCGAGCAGAAAGACAGAGTAGACAACGGGCAAGACTTCTCCCTTAGAGCAAGGACAGCCCTGATTGTAGAAATGGAGAGAACTCTTGCTGGCCAAAGGTCCTTCCTGGCAAAAGTCAGAGGGGTCTTTTCACCATGTCTTCATGAAAGGGTGAGAAGCCAGGTATTGGCAGGAGGCACAAGTCTGGTGACATGTATTTCCATGGCCTTGTGCAGGTACTGCCCCCAACCCTACTTCAGGACCCCTCCACTGCCCGGGCATCTCAGCCTCCCCTGGCACCTTCCCTGAAGCAGCAAGCTAATCCTGTAAAAGCTGCCTGGCTGGCCACCTCAGCAGGCCACATGGCCTGATGCCTGCCACCCTCCCTGCCATGGGCTTAGAGGACTGTCCTTCGAGTCCAAAGGAGACCTAGACACTGCCCCAGTGGCCCCTTTAAATCCTGGGTGGCTTCTGGAGGGCATGATGTCTCTAGGAGGATTTGCTTCCCTGATTGGATTGGCCTCTTTGAGGTCTCCTGTCCTAGGCATAGGTGAACACAGTGTTCTGCCCTCCACTTCCCTTCCTGTGGAGCTGCTGCTGTCCAGTTAAGAGAACCCAGGCTGCAAGCCCTCCCTCTCTCTTTGCCCTCCGGTCCCAGGAGTCCAGACTCAGGCCTATTCATCTGCTTCAGCCAAAGCAGCCCTGCCTCTGTTCTGTGGGTGAAAAGAAAAATCTTGCTGCTTATAGGAGGGGACAAAGCACTGCCCTGGGAGAAAGTGCCTTTTTAAGACTATCTGTCCCTGCTTCTTTCCATTTTTTCCTCTTCAACCAGTTTTTCCTTCAACTGGTGACCTGTGCATACACACATGCCACTCTCATTTCCATGGGAAGACCTTCTCCTGATCCAAGCAGCAGTCTGCTCGATCCAGGGGCAGGTAGCCCAAATCCAGCTCTAGTGGGATTATAGTCATCCCAACGGCTCTCAAGCTGACCCGCCCCCAAGGCCCCAGCTGCCACTTTCACTTCTGTCTCCTGAGACCCCAGGGGGAAGTAGAGCAGGGAGGTGGAAGGTGACACATTAACTGTCCCAACCGCCCCTACCTCTCTTCTGCCAAGGCTTCTGATGGCCAGGGGCCCCTGTCCACCTCTCGTGTAGATGACTAAAATAGGTTTGGGTGGCAGTGGAAGAGTTGGTGACAGTTGGAAGGATGGTGGTTAGATAGCAGAAAGGACTTTCCAGGCTAGGAGACCTCTGTTGGGCTGTTGTTTCACAGGGTGTGGCCGGACATGTAGGTACTGTAACTGGACAGGTGGAGGTCAGACTTCAAGGTAGGAGGGGCTGAAAGAAAGTCAAGCTGGTAGGAGCACAATACGTGGACCTCCATATCCTCTAAATGTCACCAGTTCTTCATGCTTGTTTGGGTGATTTCTGACAAAGCTCTAGAGACTACTTTGAGTCCAGGGTCAGCCCTGAGAGGTCTTCTCTGTAATCTGACATAGCATGGCATCTACCTACCCACTTCTCCACCTCTCCCCCTTTTTTAAAAAATTTGAGATGTAACCTCTGCTTGCTTCAAACATTTGATCCTCCTGGCTTAGCCTTCTGAGTGCTAGCATGATAGGCATGTGCCATCACACCTGGCTTGACATTTATCTAATTGCTGTAATAGGCCATCTTCTCTCTCTTCACTGTTGCACTTGGGGTCTAGAAATGGAGATTGAAGGACAGCTATGCCCCTTCCCACTGCAGTTGCCCTGTCTTTGGCACCAAGGAAGGGAGTGGCTTTGTTCTCCTGGGGAGCCACCCATGAGCCTTGTGAAATTCCTCTAAGGGGTAGTTCTTACTACTTAAAATTTCACACCCTCACATTACCTGGGCAAGAGTAGAAGACTCGGGGGACTGAGAGCTCTAGTCCAAATTGCTGCATGTATTTATATACTCACAAATGTTTTCAGGTGGAAAAAGATGGACCCAGGGTGCCAGGACCTCCACCTGGGGTCCCTGAGTATCATAAGATGCTGGGTGAGTGGCCCATATCCCAGAATGAGAAGGTGGGCCTAAAGGAATACAGTCCCATGCTATGCAAACACCCATGCAAATGAGCAGTCTTGAGTGACTACTGCTCTGGCGCTGACTGCCTGGGTGGGGCCAGGAGCAGGGTACTGGCTCAGATGTCAGAACTGGCCCCACCAGTGATGTGACAGTGACCTTGGGCCAGAATATGACAGGGACTGGTGGGGCCCCCAAACTGTGTTGGGATGCCATATCACTGCCATGAGTGCCTGCCCTAGTGACCACAAGCCTTGTCCTTGGCCATCTTTTGGGGTTACTGTTGGGAGCACCTCTTCCTTCATGAGCCCCAGTCCTCTGCCTTCCAACCTCCACATTGCCTTTCCTTCTATTATGCCACCTCATTGGCCTCTTCAGAGAGCATAGGAACCGAGTGTCTGAGCTGGGAGGATGCTTCTCCTCATCCACTCTGTCCAGTAGATTAGCTATGGGGTGAAGCCTGAGGGGGCGGTGACTAATTCAAGGTCACATAGTGAGTTAGAGCCAGAGAAGGAACTAGAACCCAAGCATCCAGACCCCTAGCCTGGGCCCCCTGTCTTCCCAAGCTTTTCATTGTCTTACCTCAACTCACCCCTTTTCTGCTAGGACTCAGTCTCCTGCTGCCCTAGCTACTTCCCAAAGTCAGCCTGGCTGACTCTAGGAACTTCCTGGGGTGGGGTCGCTGGGAGCCTGCCCAGAGGCCAGGAGGGGAATGCCAGAGCTGGAGTGGGAGGAGCTGGCACTACCTCCTGTGGGAGCTGTGCGCCTCAGCTGCTGCAGGAAGGATGAGAACTAGACTGCAGGAAGGACAAGCTGGAGTAGAGAGGCAGTGGAGGAGGCTGTGGTGGAGACAGACCCTCACATCCCGGCAGAGAACAGGATGACCCCATCCCAGGAGAGCTGCCCAGGAGGGAGGGAGAGAGGAGAGGTGGGAAGCCTGTGGTGGAGCATGGGAGAGTTTTCGGGTGGAAAGCTGGGGGAAGGCTTGGGTCCTGCTCCCCACCCAGTGCTCCTCAAGTCAGTTCTTGTCCTGTACACAGAGGCTGCAGTGGCCACCCCACTTGCATTCCTGGGTTTCCTGGGACTTGAGACTACCCCTGCCCCAGGCCCTGCTCTCTTGACTGTCCCCCTAGCCTGCCGCCCCAGGTCCCCTGTCGGTGAGTTAAAATTAGCTCAGTGCCCAGACTAAAAATAGTCCCTGCCCAGCCCTGAGGCTGCTGGGCTGGGGGAGGGGAGTCCCTTCGGGAGGGGAAGATGGTGGGAACTAGGTTTTTGGGTAGTGAGCCTGCCAGGCAGAACCCTGACTTTGAAACCAAACCGTAGAACTCTGGGGTAAAGAAATGAGGCTGAGAGGGAATGGGCAGGACAGGAGGAGGCTGAGAGGGACGGAGCTGAGGAGGACAAATGAGAGGTGCCTGTCCCAGGGGAGTGAGAATGGGGCTCTGAGTGGGACATGGGGAGGAACAGTGTCAGATCTTGAGAGGGACAGCAGCTGCTTCCTTTGTGAGGAAGGATCTGGCATGGGGCATGATGCCCCTGGAGCCCTGTGGGGCCTAGGCTGAAGCCTTCTCCCTCCTAGAGCTTCTTAGCTGGTATCTTGTCTGCTTCAGTGTAGGCCCAAGGCTGAAAGGGAGAATGGCTAGAAAAGTTTCAAGTTGGGGTGGGGGGTCAGAGAGGGATTAGGGCAGGAATTGGGTTCTAAGTGTGGACCTCTGCACCCTCCCAGGAGCCTGCCCTTGGGAGGCTGGGCAAAGCCCACAAGCTTGCCAGGGCCAGAGCCTCTGGGGCCTCTGTGGGCCCTTGCCCCTCCCTTTTCTGTCCCCTGGCTGGACTGCAAGTTCTCAGAGGGCAGGGATGGTACCCAGTGCCAATTCCAAGTCAGAGTCCCACAAGCAGTTGCCAAGCTTAACTCTCCCTACTTTGCTGGATCTTTGTTTGGTCTCTGCCTCCCCTCTCTGCTCCAGTTGCCCCCTGCTTTTCTGCCCTATGCTGCCTCCTGACCTCACTGTCTTTCTGTCTCCATTCCTGTGTATGCGTCTGTGTGTCCGTGTCATCCCCCCACGTCTGCCTCACCCACGCCACCTCCCTCCTTCGTTAGTGAGCAGGCTGCTTGAGGCCGCCTGACTGTGGGGGTGACAGGTGGATTGGATTGTCACCCCCTCCCCCAACGCCTGCTGCTTATTTCATGCCCTGCAGCCCAGCCACAGGGAAGGGGCGGGAGGAGGGATGACAGCTGTCTCCAGCGCCTCCTGCCTTCCCCTCCAGTCCACAGCTTGCAGCCTGGAGCAGCCTGGGAGGGAATGATGAAGGCTGCCTAATGAGAGTTCCCTTTCTCACCAGGGAAGAGCAGGTTGGGGCCCATTGCTCTGTGATGTAGGGTGCCCAGTCAGTCTTTCTGGGCATCTGCTCCATGTTGACCCATATTGGCAGTAGAGCTTTGAAAGCAGGTACCCTGAAGTTCCTCTGAGAGCCCCAGCCCTTGAGACAGAGGACCAACAGGGCCAGAAGGCTGTGAGGAGAAGCAGAGGTGTGGATGGAGCTGGGTGCTGGAAAACAGGCTTCCTGCAGGCCCCAGGAAGGACAGCCCTCCCCCTTAGCCTGCTGCAGCTGTGGCTTCAGGGGGCTGCCCTGACTGCCCCCCACCACCCAGGCCACCCTCACACAGGAACTGAGATAGCATCATTCTGAAACCCGAGAGTGGTTTGAATATTGCTCAGGTACCAAGAGGTGTTACACTGGGGAGGCCAGGGCCTGTTTCTTCAACCATGCCCCCTTCAAACCAGTCCCCCTTTAGGGTTCCTGTTGCATTTCATTTGTACTTGATTTGCATATAAGCAACTCACAATTCCTATTGGGTTAGTAGCCCAGTTTAAAAAATGACTGCCTGTGGGGTCCTTTTGTATCCCATGTACTCCAGTGTCTTCAGCTAGCTGGACTAGACCTACTCTAGCCAACCCCTCCTGTTGTCTGTTTGCAAGACTTCCCTGCAGCTGCCCTTCTCCTCAGACTTGGGCCCAGGCCACCTGTCCTGCCCATGCCCCTCCTGCACCTCCATCAGAAAGGTCCTGCTTGCCCCACCAGGGCTCAGGAGGTCTATCCTGCCTAGTTTTGCCCTATCCAGGGAGACTTTGGAGGGGTACTTGTGTGACATGGGGATGGTGCCAGCTGCAGGAGTCACGGCTGTGGCCTGATGTTGGGAGAGGGAAGGCCCTGGAGCCATCAGAGCAGAAAGTGTCTCTTTTACAGTCCAAGTTCTCCCAAGCCCAGGGCTGTGGATAACAGGCAGAGTGAAGGAGAAAGGGTTAGAGGAGAAGCAGCTGAAGGCCACATCCTGGAGAGGGCTGCCTAGAAGAAGGGACAGGACGAGAGGAGACACAGAATGGGGCCAGGCCAGACTGGGACAAAGAGTGCACATCTGGAGAACAGATGCCCAGGCCTCTGGCTCCTGGCAGCTGGTTAGGTAATTAGGCAGAGGGCTAATTAAGGAGGTCCAGGTGTTCATTAAAATCTCTCCAATAAGGTAAGAGGGGAGCTTGGATGGGATAAACCTCTACACTTCGGAGGGGGTCAGGTTAGGGTCCTCATGCCCATCTGGGCCTCAGCTGCCCTTCTTCCAAAGTCATGGTTGAGTTCATGTTCTTGGCTCAGGGCTTCAAAGAACCTGCAGCAGTGTGAATGGATAGCAATGGGGAAAGAGGTAGTATAGACTGCACCTGCTTTGTAGCAGGCTATGGTTAGATAGGACATCTCTGGTGGTGTTCACACAGAGTCGGGGGCAGCGATAGGGAAAAGACCCTGGGAAGCATGGAATTATAAAAAGTACTTTGAGCTCTTTGTAGGAAGTGGGGATAGATGAGGCCTAGTCTTTTCAGGCCTGACTTCTCTCTACCAGTGAATCCTCAATGGGTCTCTGTGGCTTCCCTGCCTTCTCAGCCCTGATCCCTCTCACATCCCAGCTCCCCCAGCATGAGGCGGGGGTGGGGGGGCGGTGTAGGAGATCAGCCAGGGAGCTGGTTGCCAGGCGACAGTTGCCTAAGCAACTCATCCTCTCCATCTCCATGTGCTTAGGGCTGCTCCTTAGAAGACTTTAGAGTCTCACCCTCTGCACCAGCCAAGCTGAGGGTAGGGAGGGTTGAGGACTGACTTGGATGGCAGAGGTGGTGTGAGGGTGGATGCTATCCAAACAGACAAGCTTCAAGGTCAGCTGGATGCGGAAGGGTTCAGGCCGCGTAGAACACAGAAGGAGCTGATGCCACAGCAGGCCCGACAGAGGTTAGACTGTAAGAAGGACTTCTCACAGGAGTCTGAACAGTTTCTTTCTACAGACAGCTCTTGAGCTCCTGTCAGAGGATGGAATAGTGGAAAAGAGATGTAGTTCTTGTCCTCATGAAGTTTCAATCTCATGGGGGAGCTAATGTTAAATAGAAGTACAGAATTGTAATTATATGCATTGTGATAAATGCTAGAAACATCACAAGAGTGGCTTTTTCGGATAGCACAAGAGCAAGGGAAGGACTCTTTCTCAGCTTGGAAGAAATGATGGTACTGACTATAATGGATCAAGGTTCACTTCAGCTGGTCTGCTTCTGAACAGAGGTGATGAGGGGAAATAGGAACAGAGATCCTCAGCTTGAGTGCAGTCCTTACCGAGAACCCAGGCCAGAGGACCCGGTATAAAAAGCCAGTTCTTCCTGGTGCCCTTGCCCTTGAGTGCCCTGCCGTCCCACCACGTCACAGCTCTGGAAAGCATAGTCCATGGACTGTACTAAGTGGGAGACTAAGCGGGGAGACTCTGCCTGGAGTCTTTGCAGAGCAGTTTGGCAAAGATGAGGGTCACAGGCAAGGAATGGGGCAGCTGGCACAGGTTCTGGGCCAGGATGTGGCTGGACCACTTGGGGCTGCTACTACTGCTGCTGCCCCAAGATTTGTGTGTAGAGGCCTTAGAAGGCCAGGGCCTAGGGAACACCTGGAAGACAGAGGGTCTGGGTTAGTGCTCTAAGAAGAGCAGATGGTACAGGGTCTTCGAAGGAGGGACAGGAGCTTTCTTGTTTTCTGTAACTCCAAGGGCAGAGTTCCAGCTGGACCGGGGAGGCCTGAGGGTCCAGTACTGTGATGGGAAAGCAGGCAAGGTTGTCTGGCAGCAAGTTCTACACTCCCATCCTTGCCTTAGCCTCTTTCCTCGATGGCAAGGATACTGGGATTACTTTGGTACCTATTGTGGCACCTGGGGGCAATGTGGAGTTAGAAAGGCTCAAAAGAACCCCAGGAGCCATGGCAGTGTGGGGGGTGTTCTTTGTCATCTGTAACTCAGGATGGCTCCACCCAGCAGGGGGGTCGGTCGGAACCCAGGCCTCTCCTCTGTGAACTCTGTAGTAGGGTCTAGGGGTGCTGTACGGAGAAGTTCTATGGGTAGAGCTGAACTTCTCTGTTCCACATTTCTTTTTTTATTTATTTATTTTTTTTTTGGTACCAGGGATTGAACTCACGACCATGCGCTTGCAAGGCAGGCGCTCATGCCACTGAGCTAAATCCCCAGCCCTGTTCCACATTTCTTGCAGGACCCCTCTAGAGTGGCTTTAGGAAGCAAGTCCTAGGGGCTGTGATGCACGCCTGTAATCTCAGCAACTCCAGACGCTGAGGCAGGAGGTTTGCGAGTTCATGACTGGCCTGGATAACTTAGTGAGATAGTGTCTCAAAGTTAAATAATAAAAAAGGGTTGGCTTCCCAGAAAGCTCCATCTTTGATGTAAGGACTCTTGCAAAGACAGTGCTGCTGTGGCTATCAGGTCATCTTTGTCCTGCTCTGGGCCCCTCTCGTCCCCAGAAGCTCACACAGCAGGTGTAGCCTTGGCCACACTTGAGAGCATGCGCCTTTCCTGGCTCTGTCCCTGTGCCCTGCCCACCCTGTGGTGTCCTCGGGAGTTGTGCAGGGGAAGGCTTCTGTTTCCTGCACAGACTGTGATGCTGGCACTGTTCATCCAGTGGGCCAGGGTGGGTTAGGGTATTCTGAAGTGGGGACTGCCTGGCTTCTTGGGTTGACCACTTAAGAAGCACTGCTTAGTCATCCTGGCCTCCAGGACTGTGCCCCTTTTGGTACTCATAATTTTAGTTCTCATATTAGGGTTGCTGTCCACTGCTTGTGTGCTGTAGTACACAAAAAAGCCTACTTCTAATCTAGAAGACAGGCTTGTTTATTCACTTGTTTAAGTAGTGTGTTCCTTCAAACAAATTTTAGGCTTAAGACTGTTAGGTAAGACAAATTGTTGTGGAGGATCTCTGGTTGAAAGGAGATGGAGGTCTTTTATTTTTTTTGAGACAGGGCCTGACTACATAGTTCAGGCTGGCCTTGACATTGAACTCAATATGTAACCCAGACTGGCTTCAAACTCCCGGCAGTCCTCCTGCCTCAGCCTCCCAGCCCTGGGATAATAGATATGTACCACCACTCCCAGTGAGATGGAGGTCTTGTAGCTCCAGGCACCAGGGCTTTGTGAGCTGGTGTGAGCACCACAGCTGTGTGTTCTTGGTCAAGGGCATCAGAGACCCCTGCCCTGGCACCTGGCATCCTAAGCAGATATTTATCCAGTGTGCTCATCACACCAGACCACAGTGTGGGAACCACTGGCCTAAACCAGAGGGACAACTGGGGAGCCCTGACAGGCTCCAGAAGGACTAGGGCCTAGCATTCTCTAGGATGCAGACCCTCAGCAGCCAGGAACTTCATGTCCTCTTTCTGGTTGGGAATCTGACTGCTCCGCATGGCCTTGCCTGGGAAGCCAACAGTGTAGGGCTGAAGGTGCTGTGAGTCTGGCTTGTGTCCCAGGGAACCAGAAGCTGGGTGGGTGACAGCCCCCTTATACCCTTCTGTTCCAGGAGACTACAGAAGGTGTCCTGTAGACCATGAACTGAGTCTGGGTCCAGGACGTTCATGAGCACACTGTGAGGTACGCCCAGACCTGCCACCCTACAACCCTTCCCCTCCCCAGCACTGAGGACCTCTGGAGAAGATGGGGAGGAAAAAGATCCAGATCCAGCGAATCACTGATGAGCGGAACCGACAGGTAAGGACGCCCTAGAGCCCCACAGAGTGATGAGGACAGAGCTCTCCTAGAGGGCTTCCTGGAAGAGGAGGAGCTCTGGAGGCTGTGACAGAAGAGGGTCTGAGTTGAGAGGACAGTGCTACTCCTGCATCTCTTGAATCTGTATCCCAGGGCTGGAGGCTGCTCCACAACTCTGGAGCCATATGCCTGCCTCAGACCACACTGGAGGCTCCTCAGTCCCAGAGTGGATCTTTCCCTCTCCTCCTAGGAGCTCTTCTGTTTTTGTCTCTTGCCTGCTCCCTCATCCTCAGGACAGAGGGGTGCAGTGCTAGCCATCTCCATGCTTTCCCTTCCAAGAGCTGGCTCTGGCTTTGTGTTGGCCATGTGTTGGCCAGGAGATGCCCATTTTTTCCCAGACATGAGCTTCTCTGTTACCCTAAGAATGGGGACTCTTCTGCTGAGCCAGACCTGGCTGTCCATTGCTCTCCTGCAGGTGACCTTCACCAAGCGGAAGTTCGGGCTGATGAAGAAAGCGTATGAGCTGAGTGTGCTGTGTGACTGTGAGATCGCCCTCATCATCTTCAACCACTCCAACAAGCTGTTCCAGTACGCCAGCACCGACATGGACAAGGTGCTGCTCAAGTACACAGAGTACAATGAGCCACACGAGAGCCGCACCAACGCTGACATTATCGAGGTGGGCCTGCCCTCTTAGCTTCTCACCTCTGTGCCGCCCGCCCGCCCGAGTAGCCCCACCTCTCACACAGACCCAGCCTGGGCAGTGGGGAGGGGCTCGAGAGTGTCTGGTAGTGCCTCGGCCATCCACCACCCTCAGGGAAGTCTGTCTCCTGTCTGAAAGGCCTGATAAAACACCTCCTGCTGTCTTCTCTCAGTCACCTTCTTGCTGCCTTTCCTCTTCTCCTTCTTTTGGTCTGCCTCTGCATGGGACTCCTGGTTTTTGTCTCCCTCTTGGTTTTCTTCTTTCCTGCTCTGTCTGTGTCTGTCTGTGAGTCCCCATGACTGTATTGTTTCAAAGAGAGCCGACATTGTGAGCTGTTTGAAGGACACAAGCTGTGGAATTCGGCTCTGGCCATTACCGGCCATGTGGCATTGGGCAGGTGTTTGGCCTTCCTGAGCCGTGGTGTCCCCTTCCACAAAACAGGGTCAGTGCCTGCTTTGAAGGACGCACCAGGGTTGGCATGAGGTGGCCCAGCTCCTGCATCTCACCCTAAGGTGCATGAAGTTTGGGGACAGAACTTGTGTGGATGAAGAGGGTGTCTGGGAAGCCAGAGGCCTGATTGGAGATTTGCAGGAAACTGAAAATCAAAACAAGTATCTGTGGGCTCTGGAGCACACAGGGCACTGCCTTAGGTTGTTGCAGATATCTTTGCTTTCCTACATTTCATCTCTTTCCTGCTCTGTCTCTGTCCCCATTTCTCTGTGCTCATCCTTCAGGGGTCCATGTGTTGGGATGGGCAGAGCCTCCCAACCCAATGGCCTGGCCAGGCCTTTGCAAGGGTATCTTGCAGCTACCCTCTGCTGAGCCCCTCCCCATGTCACTGTCCTTGTGCTTAGTGCTCTGCTGGGCTATCTTAGCTCCCCAGTGGGCCCTCCATTTTCATGTCCCAGCACCAAGCAGCCTTCACCCAGTTCCTGGGGGAGGAGAGGAGGTGCTGAAACTGGGGGCCAGGGAAGGTGGGTGGGGTGACCCTCACTGGCTGATGGTAGTGGTGCGGTTGCAGACCCTGAGGAAGAAGGGTTTCAATGGCTGCGACAGCCCAGAGCCGGATGGGGAGGACTCGCTGGAACAGAGCCCCCTGCTGGAAGACAAGTACCGGCGCGCCAGCGAGGAGCTGGACGGGCTCTTCCGGCGCTATGGGGTGAGCCCCACTCACTGTCTCTCTGTTGGCCCCTCCTGGCCCCTTCCCCCAGGCGCTGCACAAGAAGCACAGGGAGTGTGAGAGTCCTGAGGTGGACGAGGTGTTTGCCCTGACCCCCCAGACGGAAGAGAAATATAAAAAGATAGACGAGGAGTTTGATAAAATGATGCAGAGTTATAGACTGGCCGTGAGTAGTTGCGTGGAGGGCGCCTCCCGTGGTGCATGGTGTGGCTTTGCACCCCGCCCTGGCCCTCTGCTGCCTCTGATGCGTGTCCGCTCTGAGCCGTGCTGGGGCTAGGAGTGACCACGGAGGACCCTGTGACTCATCTCAGTGGAGCAGGAGCTGGAGGGGTATGGTGACCCCTTCTCCGATAGGAAGTATATAGTGACACTTAGAGGACCTCAAGAGGACAGAAAGGTGGAAGGCAGTCATCCTGGGGAGAGGACTCTGCCTAAGGCATTGAGGAGACCGAGCTCCCTCTACACCAGGCCAGTGGACCACAAGCAGAGCCAGGTCCTGACCCATGGCACAGGCCTTAACAGCTGTGTGTGTGAATTCAGGTCCGCACTTGGCCTCTAACCTGCTCCCGGTGTGTCCTGCCTGGCTGAGGACTAACCTTCCTGATCAGGGGGTGTCCCTGGTTCTGCTACAGAGAGCAGAGCCTCGTTCTCATCCTCTGGGCCAGAGCTAGACCCCAGAGCACCCTCCTAATGTGCTTTGGTGGGAGTGACAAGCTGAACTGCAAGAGGGCCAAGGGCAGACTGCTCAGCCTGCTGGCTCCAGGACGCATAGCTGAGAACTCTGAGGAACCCTTTCCTGCCCTCCAAGGCAGTGTGGGTCCAGGGGCAGGGGCTGACCTGGCCTGACTCTGCTGTTCTATCTTTCTGTCTAGTCAGCTGTCCCGGCCCCAAACTTTGCCATGCCTGTCACGGTTCCCGTGTCCAATCAGAGCTCACTGCAGTTCACCAATCCCAGCGGCTCCCTGGTCACCCCTTCCCTGGTGACGTCATCCCTCACAGACCCACGGCTCCTGTCCCCCCAGCAGCCAGCACTACAGAGGAACAGTGTGTCTCCAGGCCTGCCCCAGCGGCCAGCTAGTGCAGGTGAGTAGGCCACTCGAGTTGATAGGATTCAAGATTCCATCTTGCAGAGTGAGTCATCCAGCACACGATTCCCACACTTTCGTGGCTGCTGCAGGAGAGGCCTGGGTCTTAGGGTCCCCTCTTTCTTTTCCACCTCCAAGACTCACTTGGAAAGGTAGAATAGCATCAGCTCCTAACAGTTCTGCTTTTTCCTAGGAGCCATGCTGGGAGGTGACCTCACCAATGCTAATGGAGCCTGCCCTAGCCCTGTTGGTGAGTGCAGCTGCCCTTCTTCCAGGTGGACCTAAAGTAGAGGAGAGGATAATCCCAGTGCCCGACCAGATGGAGAGTCAGAATCTCTAAGCCCCTGGTGACTGGTGTGTGTGGCAGTGGTTGGTGTAGGTGGTCCACAGAGATCTGAGTTTGGTGAAGGCTGGGCAGGCTGTGAGAGTGAACTATTTTTGGAGTGGTAGATCTGGGTGTTTTGGGTTGAGTAGGGCATCCTGGTTGGGACCTAGAGAATGAGAGCACTTAGGGCAGTGATGGTGAACCTTTACAGCTTTCAGTAATAACAAAAAGTCTGCTGTGTGTGCATGCCATAGGTTCACCTCCGCTGGCTTAGAAGAACAATAGGTACACACTGGCACATCCACACAAACTGTCTCCTACTCATGGAACAGCCAGACTGTTGATGTGTACTTATGTGAGCACACGCACATAAGCTACAGAAGAAAGACTGCCCTCTGCCCTCTGCCCTCTGCCCTCTGCCCTCTGCCCTCTGCCCCAGCAGCTGACAGACTCTCCTGCCCTGCGCCATTGTCCAGCAGGGTGATTGACTTCTAATGTCATCATTTACGTCTAATGTCATCATTTACGTCACCCCTATGTTTCTGCCATTCCCAAAGTGATCTGAGAATCAGGATGGAGGCAGCCACACACTGTCAGGGTCACAGCATGCTCTCAGGGAACAGAACTACATGACAGCAGTTGTGTACTCAGGGTCAGGAAGTTGGCGTGGAGTGTGAACAGCTCTTTCTGTCTGAGAAGAGGGCCAAGATATGTTTATGGACTTCAAGGAAGTAGTGATGCGAAGGGAACTGGGAGTATAGCATGTGGGGAGCATGAAGGAGCCCTCCAACCAGCTGTGTGGCCTGGGATAAGTCTTTGCACCTCTCCCAGCCAGGCTTGAATCCCCTTTTCCATAAACAGGGCTAATAATACATGTCCTGTCCGTCTTGCAGGGTAAATGTGAGGATTAAACGAGATAATATGTGTGTGAAAGACCTGTGGATGTTGTATGGTATAGACCAGATATGAAAGATAGTTATTGTTCCTGTTGTTACCAGTCTAATTATGGTGGTGGCTGTGCCATTCATTCCCCAGTGCCAGCCATGCCATCAGCACTAGTGAATGGCTTGTCTCCTACAGGCCGGTATGAATCCTAGTGTTCCCAGCTCATGGCATACGGAGCAGTCTAAGTGAGTGGGGTTGGCCCTGGTGATCAGGCTCCAGGCTACCAACCCTTGCCCACGTTGGTAATTGTGCATCTTGTCTAGTGCGGGTTGTGGGATCTGGAGATAATGAGGAAAGCATGTGAGCAGAGGCCTGGTCTCAGGTCCGCTGCATGCCGTGGGGCGGAGGCAGTGGTTTGCTTTGCAGTGCTAGACCCCCACCTACTGCTCTTCTCTCATGTCCCTCGGAAGCCAGGTGCAAACCCAGTGGTGTAGGAGCAGAGCCTTCTCTCTCATGCCCAAGATGGGAAGGGAGGCTTTAGAGACTATCAGACAGCTCAGCACCTACACAGAGACACAGTAGCTTGAGAGATTCTGGGTGGCAGAGAGACACTGACAGGGCTGAGGGGTAGCACATACTTTCCCTTCTCATCGCCTTTTTTCTCTAGGGAATGGCTATGTTAGTGCCCGGGCTTCCCCTGGCCTCCTCCCTGTGGCCAATGGCAATAGTCTGAACAAGGTCATCCCTGCCAAGTCTCCACCTCCGCCCACCCACAGTGCCCAGCTCGGAGCCCCCAGCCGCAAGCCTGACCTAAGGGTCATCACCTCCCAGGGAGGAAAGGGGCTAATGCATCACTTGGTGAGTGAGTGTCTGGGCCTTGGCTCAGGGACAGGAGGGTGGAGGAGGGAGGGCCAGGCCTCTGGGGAGAGGCACAGCCAGCCCGCCTGGGACTTCCCAGGGAAGTCATGGAAGCATGGCTCTTGATGAGGGCTTCTTCAAGGCCTGTTGAAAGGCTGGAACTTAGACGTGCTAACTAGCTCAAGGGCAGGAGAAAGGGACCAAGGTGGGGAGAGCATTCTGTGATGGGAGGGTAACAGGAAGGACTATATTGTCGTGACTGGAAGGTGAGAGTAGGGACCAGAATCTTGAAGATGGTGATAATGTCTCCCCAGTGGAGGCGGGGTGTGGTGTCTTCTAGAAATCGTTGGCCAGGGAGAGCTCTTGCTGTAGGGTAGGGAGTTGGGCGATTGGCTGTGGGGGTGGGAAGAGGCCAGAGACTGAGCCACCCTTGGTTTTATTTCTGCTCCCAGACTGAGGACCATTTAGATCTGGTAAGTGAGGCTGTGAGACATTTGCTGTGCCTCTGAATTCTGGGTCAGCCACTGCTCTGCTGTCCCCAGCATGATGCGTGTGTCCTCCTGTCCTTCTGCCTGCATGTGGCGTATGCGGCATTGACTTGGGTATTTGCTGAGAGCTGTGCTCATGCTGGGGTGACTGAGGGGTGAGGATTGAACATGCATGCCATGTACTCCATGCTTGTGGTTATCTTCATGTGATGTCACATTCATCCGGGTGTGTATATATATGTATGTGTGTATATGTGTGCAAAAGGGAGTAAAGCCATCCCCAGGCCTCAGAGGTCCCAACCCTGATGCCTGGGTTAGGCCTGTGGATCCCACCAGCCTACCAACTCCACCGAGGCCCACACAGCACTCTTGGAACCCAGGATAGGGAGCTCCTTAGTGAGGGTGCCAGCTGGACAGTAACAGTGCTGTGTAGATGAGGTCCAAGCCAAGGGCCTCTGTCACACACACATGCACACACACTCACATGCACACACCCACCTCAGCCAGAAGTGAGGCGGGGCATCCTCCCTTCGCAGCTCCCTGATGGGAGGCCAGAGAGACTGGAAAAGGCAGGCTAGCTTTGGCGGCCAACACAGTGGCAGTTTCGGCCCCAGCGTGGAGTTGGAATAAATAAGTGACTCAGCAGCAGATGGAGCTGACAGCCCCACACACATGTGTGCATATACGCAGGCACACAACATGCCAGTCCCCGTGGTCCCCTTCAGCACACCAAGCACACCTCTCCAGGGTTGTGTGCTGTGGTGCAGTGATGCAGGGTGGACTCTGAGGACCTGGCCAGAGCAGAAAGCTGTGGCCTGGGAGCTTGGGCCCAGCATGGTACTGGCTGTCTTGTATGCCTTCCTCTCTGTGCATATTTAGGTGCCAAGGAACCTGTGCAAGTGAGCATGATTCTCTTCATGGTCTCTGTCTGAGTGGGCAACCAGTGTTCATGTATCTACACAGCCCCCATGCTAACATGCCTCCTCTGGCCTTGGGGTTTAGGGCCTGAAGCCTGGCCTTGGCATGGAGGGCCTAGCCAAGGAAGCCCCCCATCTGCTACCTCCTGACAGACAGTTTTCTCCTGCAGAACAATGCCCAGCGCCTTGGGGTTTCCCAGTCTACGCACTCGCTCACCACCCCTGTGGTTTCCGTGGCAACACCGAGTTTACTCAGCCAGGGCCTTCCCTTTTCTTCCATGCCCACTGCCTACAACACAGGTGAGTGCATCTGGACTGGGGCAGGTGAGTGGGCCACGGGGGAGCAACCAGATACGCTGGAAGTATAAAGACTTAGGAAGGCCATTGATTTGGGGGAGTCCCCATCTAATTATGGTTGCTAGATCTGAATTTTGGCGTGTACTTTTTTAGTTTTATTCCAAAGACATTTTTCTGCCAAAGCGTGTACCAAAGACACTTATGCTAAAAACATTGTGAGGTTTTTTTTTTGTTTTTTAAGCAGTGGCCTAGTTTATTGGAGAAAGTAAAAGTGAAGAGTAGGAGAGAAACTGCTCTGTAGAGGGAGCTTGGGGTAAGTAAAGAGAAAAAGAGAGTAAAAGCAAGAATAAAAGCTCATGCTACATCTGGGAAACACAGCTTGGGCCATTATGGAAAGTTATGATAGCTGTGCATAGTTTTATCTGAAATTCTAACTTGCCTAGGCACTCCTTTTTTGGCGGGGGGTACCTGGGATCGAACTCACAACCTTGCATTGGCAACGCAGGTGCTTATGCCTCTGAGCTAAATCCCCGGCCCCTGCCTGGGCACTCTTTATCTTTAATGTAGCTAGTGGCTGGGGATATAGCTTAGCAGCATAATGCCTTCCTGGTAAGAACGAGCTCATAAGTTCAATTCACAGTACCAAAAAAACAAAACAAAGAGCCTAGTGGAAGGTAGGCCCTGTCCACAGGGAGCCTCATTGGAAGGAGATGGGCTGGAGGTAGGCATAGCAAGTGATTAAGGCTGCCAAGCCCTGGATGCCAGGTGTAGAGAATGGGTGGACAGACATAGTCAGTGCTGAAAAGGCTTCCCTGAGGAAAATAAAGGCATGAGGGGAGAAGAGGCAGGCTGAGAAGGAGGCCCAAGCAGCAGCATGGGCAGGTAGATTTGCCAGCTTCCTGGGCAAAGGGCAAAGAGGGAGAAGGGACTCTCTCTCATGTTGGCTTAGTGAGGGAATCATTAGGGGAGAGGCATAAGAAGACTGATGAGGGTTGAGGAGGCGGATCTGAAGGAGAAAAAGCACTTGAGGACTTGGAAGAGGCCTCTAGGTAGAATTCAGACAGGACACCCAGTGCCCGGCCCATCCTGAGTGGTACTTGTGTCACCCACTCACACCTACACCTGCTGGTACACTTTGTCACAATCTCAGCCAGGCTGCTATGTCAGGAAGGACTTCCCAGTGAGGGAAATGCCTGTTGCCTGGTGTCACATTTCATACCTGGCTGGAGAAGCTGGGCTCTTACTGCCGAGGGACCCTCTGCCTCCCCCAAGTTCTCTCACATGAGTGGCTTACATTAAGGCTATTCCTATGACAAGAGTAGACTAGACCAGAAGATTCCCAAACTGCTGCCATTGTAGCCCATATCCCAGAACTGAAGCAGGTGAGACACTAGGTGCCGGTACAGACCACGCAGATCTACATCCCCCTCCCAGCCCTGTGCGTGCAAGGCCTCTCTGGTGAAAAACAAGTGAGCGAGAGGGTCTGATTTATGTTGAGGGGACAGACTGTGGCATGGTCCGTGAGCTCCTCGTCCCTTGGCTGTACACATCCATGCCCACATTCTTAAGTCTCTAGCCTCAGCCTGGCACCCTGTGAGCTGAAACTTGCTCCTCAGAGCAGTGGGTAACCAAGGCCTGGGGGGAGGCGCAAAGAGAAAGGCTGGCTCTCAATGCCGGGCCAGGCAGTATGGTGGGTGGACAGCAGCCCAGACCACTTTAGAGACTGCTCATGAGGTGGGAATCCTCCACGGTAGCTTTCCACGGTCTCTGACCCAGCAGCCTGTGAAGCCAGTTGCTACGGACAGACCTGAGACAGGTGCTTAGTGGCCCAGCCTTCAGGACTCTTCCTTCTCACACCCCACTCAAGGGAGACAGGAGTAGCTAAGCAGACCTAGGGGTAGACAGCAGGTGTTTAGGTGACCCTAGGTGTATAAACCAAGTCCAGTAAGCACGTTGCTGTTTACAGTCTCGGTGTCAGTTCAAGTTCCAGCTGGCCTGATCCGGCTGCAGTACTGGCTTGGGCAAGAGGTGGCCCTGGTCCCTTGTTGATACCGGCTACACAGGTTGGCTGTGGTGGCTCTGGGAGGGCAGGTGCTGCCTGTAGCCTGGGGCCATCCTTCTGGCCTTCAGGAGCCAGGCTTCCTCTGGTAGACTCCACTTGGAGTCTGGTGGGCAGAGGCAGAACTGGGTCTCTACCTCAGTACATCACTATCTGTCTTGGGCCCTGCTTCTTTCTTTGCAAATAAGTTAGAAATACTCAGTCCTGGGCCCATTTTTTACCTTGTTCAGCTTCTTAAACATTAGCATCTCAGAACTCAAAGCCAACATCAGGAAATGAGTTGCAAGCGTAGGCCCCCTCTGGTATGAGGTTTAGAGGGAAGCCCTGCCCCTAGCTCCATGACACAGGCGGGTCCCGTCCCTGAGGCCGCAGCTGCTTCCTTTGCCAGTAAAATATTACTAGGACACCCTGAGCCAGACAGCGTCCTGCATGCCTCCATGTGGGGCGCCCTGTGTCCTGCCGGCAGCTGTGCCTACAGAGAGGATCTGCCCGTCTCCCTGGAGCAGAGCATAAGCAGCTTGCCTCAGGTCATGTGACGCTGGCCTCGAAGCTCGGCCCTTTAACTTTCCTGCTGCACTGTGCACGTTCCTCCTGTCTCCCTTAGACAGAGAGAGAGCTGGAGCCCATGCCTCTGGGCCAGTAGCAGTGCGGTGTAAGGGGGGATGCTGAGGTTGTGCCCCTTTCTGGCATGCCTTCTGCTGTCGCAGTGAAGCATCTCTGTGGCCCTCAGGGAAGACTTCTGCTCCACTGCTGCAGACAAGATGCTGCACTGTGCAGGGCCAGGGAGCCGCACATGCTGTGAACCTGTCGTGACGCTGTTCTGCAGCAGTGTGGGCATCACAGTGCCCTCCTTGGATAGACAGTTTAGAAAGGAATGAATATCCTCCTGGGGCATCACTGAGAACCTTAGTTTGTGTGCTTCAGTCTGGGCCCAAGAAGCCCTGCACATCTTGTCTATGAGCACAGTGCCTTGAGACCCTTGCTGAGGGTATTGGTAGTCTGAAGACATTTGGAATGGTAGTTGCAGAGTTGCTTCCTGGATCCTCTTGCCTATTGGTCCCATGGCTCCTACTGCCTCAGAAAGAAAGACTTGGCAGGTGGAGGGATGATGGACATAATTAGACTTTCCCTACTATCCTTTTCATTCCATTTTCTCTTTTGTAATTGTCACTATTTTTTTTCCCTAGACAGGGTCTTGCTGTATAGTGTAGGCTGGCCTTGAACTCCCCGTGTAGCCCAGGCGAACCTCAAACTCTCAGTAACCCTCTTGCGTTGGCCTCCTGAGTGCTGGGATTACAGGCATGCTTACCATACCCGCAATAATTGTCATTATAAAAGTGATACCTACACATGATTTCTTTTAAAGTTCAGCACTGTTTTAAAAACCACCTCTCTTCATCCTGTTGAAAGTACAGCACCTCCTGTTGTTATGACTTGCATTTTTCTGAGTGCCATCTTCACTGAATTTTTATGGGCTTCTTGAATTTCTCACATCTGTCATTAAATGCCACCTGTCCCATCATCTCTGTGGTCCTCCTAATGGCTCCCTCTCCAGTCTCCACCTCACCTTCTTCCGCTGCAGATTACCAGCTGACCAGTGCAGAGCTGTCCTCCTTACCGGCCTTCAGCTCGCCAGGGGCGCTGTCACTAGGCAACGTTACGGCCTGGCAGCAGCCCCAGCAGCCCCAGCAGCCTCCGCAGCCGCAGCCGCAGCCGCAGCCGCAGCCCCAGCAGCCCCAGCAGCCTCCGCAGCCTCCGCAGCCACCTCAGCAGCAGCCCCACCTGGTCCCCGTGTCTCTTGGCAACCTCATGTGAGTCCTTGGGAGGTTTCCCACCGGTGCTTGGTGGGGTAGAGGGAGAAGAGCGCCATGAGGCTGTGTGGCACTAAGTGGCAGCCCTGAGTTCCTTGTTTCGGCCCAGAGGACTCACTAGGACCTCTGCCCATCCACCCCTGAGTGTGGGGTGGGGTGGACCCGGGCTGTAGAGGGTGACCGGGACAGAACTAGAACTAATGCCACTTCTTTCTCTTGTCTGCCCACCTGTGTGTCTCCCTCCCCTCTCATCCCTGTCCCACTGTCTGTTCTCTTACTTTGTGCTTTTCCTCACTTTTTGTTACCCAACCCTTTCTTTCTGCCCTTGTCACTTATCCCCATTGCCTGCCTCCAGCCCGGGAAGCCCCTTGCCCCACGTGGGAGCTGCCCTCACCGTCACCACCCACCCGCACATCAGCATCAAGTCAGAACCGGTGTCCCCAAGCCGAGAGCGCAGCCCTGCGCCTCCGCCTCCAGCAGCGGTGTTCCCGGCTGCCCGCCCAGAGCCCGCTGATGGTCTCAGTAGCCCTGCAGGAGGATCCTATGAGACGGGAGACCGGGATGATGGCCGGGGGGACTTCGGGCCCGCACTAGGCCTGCTGCGCCCAGCCCCAGAATCCGAGGCTGAGGGCTCAGCTGTGAAGAGGATGCGGCTGGACACCTGGGTACTGTAGCGCCACCCCGGCCTGCCAGTGTCTGCTGCACCCAGGCCGCCCTGCGTGCCCCGGCCTGTTTCTCTCCTGAGAGACCTGTGGTCAGCCAGCCCTCCCTTGGTCCGTTTGTCACCTCACAAGAGGCCCATCTGCCCCAGCACTGGTCTGCTCAATGCCCCACAGCTGGCCTGCCCCTAGCATCGGCCCATGGGAGAGGGGAGTGGGGTGCCCCAGCAGCTGGGGCCCCCCTCACCCCCTTTCTCCATCTCCTCTCTTCACAGACATTAAAGTGACGTTCCCACTCCCCTCCCAGATGAAGAGTTGACAATCTCACCGCCCACCCCCACCCCCCTCCCGGGCTTTTCCCGCTTGACCCCCACTTCCTTTCTTGTGCTCCATGTCCTGTTGATGGTTACATTTGTGTATAATTATTATATTATTATTATTATTATTATTATTATATTTTTTTTAATTTGGATTCTTGCTTTAGAGAGATGGATGCTCTCATCCCCTCTCTTACCCCCACCATTTTCACTGGTGGGAGGCTCTTTTTTTTTTTTTTGCGGGAAGGGGGGGACACTTTGCACGTTGTACACATATGCTGCAGGAAGGGTGGGGGCCTGGTAGGCCTTGGGGAAAGGACACTTTGCTGAGCTCTGCATGTGGAGCCCTCTCACCCCATCTCCCAGACAGAAGGAACCAAAAAACTACCAAGCAACAAAAACCCCTCCAGTAGACAAACCCCAAAAGTGGCTTGATGGGTGGTTTATAGTCAGGGGAATGGGAGCAGGTAGAGGGTCTCCGTTTCTGGGCTACTCATAACAGCACGTGGGCCGGACAGACACACCCAGCCCCTGGGTGCCCTGTGCACTCACGTGACACACACTCAATGGCTCTGTGTGTTACACCTCCAAGGTGTGTGGGTGCCGGCGGAGCTTGTGGGCTGGGAAGGCTGCCTGGGAATCAGGCTGGGGGCAAGGCTTTGAGGGTGTCCTCTCTGGAAGCACATTGGGGAGAAAGATGATGGGCACTAGGAGAGCAGAAGGGCTTGGTAAGGGTGAGCCAGGCCCCTCTGTCTCCAGCTTTTTCTCTAGGATACACAGTGCAATAGTGCCCCAGCCTCAGTGGACCAGCCCTGCCAAGCTGGCCCTGCCGGGACCTCCAGGGAGGTGCTCTGGGGCTGGGCACAAAGAGCAGGTATGGGAGGGCACCCACTGCCTTGCATGCATGCCGCCCTGCCCTGGGGAGTGGGCCAGGCTGGTGGGGCAGGGCCAGCCAGCTCCCCGCCCATCACCTGCTGGCACCTGCTCCCAGCCCTGCTCTCTCTGGCGCCCTCACTGTCAGCTACCTCCTGTCCCACCACCTCCAGGCCACATCCCACTGCCCCTCTTGGCTACTGTAATTGTAAATAGTGACCTTTGGAAAATGTTAGCGGTGTAACAGTCCAGGAAACTGTTGTGGTTTTTTTTTGTTGTTGTTGTTGTATTGATATGAAATGAGATTCTATTTTTGTCAAAGTATATTGTAATAATAATGACTCAAATGGCCTGTACTGTACAGACGAGATTCTTCTGCTGTTATTCTTCCTCCCCCCACCCCGTGCCCTCTCCCTGCCTTCCCTACCCTCCACTGTCCCTACCATGAGTGGTGCAGTGCCCCAGGAGGCAGTCAGGCATGGGTCCTGTGACGTGGGACGGATCAGAGACCAACCTGAAGGGGGCAGAACCCCACTGTGCTGTCCTCCCCTCACCCTGGCCTGGCAGGAGGGGGTGACAAGGGCTGGCTGTCAGGAGGACTCTGGCCAGTCCTCCACACAGGCTGAGCTGCTTGGCCCAAGGGGCAGTGCCCTTGCGCTGCTCCTATTGGAGATTAGTTAGACCAAGTCCCGTGTTGCAGTGCTGTGGCCAGTGCTGACCCATCCTCACAGTATTCTGGCACTTGACACAGGGAGGGAACCAGAGCCAGAGAGGTGTGTGTGACCACACATGTGCCCAGGCATATCCAAGAGGGCCGCTGGTATTTCTGTATCCCAGTGTACCTTGTATTTGTGTGTGTGCGTGCCTGTGCACGCATGTGCTCAGTATACCTTTGTGCTCCTCTGAGCCAAGTAGGGTGGATTCGTGAGTCTTGGTGAACTGGAGCTCTGTGTCTGTATGACCAGGTGTGTTTCCAAAAAGACAAATGACTCTTCAGCTCCACTACCCTGGCTTCCAGCTCCGTGTCCCTCTTTCCCTTTTTCTCTGCTCCTTTCCTTGGCTCTGGTGTCCATCCTGCAGTCAGAGGAGTAGGCAGTTAGCCCTCTTTGCTTCTCCCTGTACCCTACTCTGCCAGGGCTGCCTTTCTATGGGACCATGGCCTCTCCACACTTGTCCACTGGGCCCCCCACAGCTGACACACAGTGCCCTTTCCTGGAGCACCTCCTCCTGCTTTCAGAGCAAAACTCAAATTCCTCTTTCCCCAAGTCTTTTTACTCCACCAGGCAGTGGTTCTTGCGCACCTCTCAGACTCAAGAGGCTGCTGGCAGGGACACAAAATGTCTGGCCTTCCCAGGGGTTCCGAGGGCCGTTTCAGGAATTGATGGACTTGGTCAGGGTGTTGCGAGCAGGTGATTGGCCTGGCACATAGTAGGCATTCAGTGATGCTGAATGGCTAGGGGATAGGTGCTCACTGAGTGTTGCATGACTGGCCTCTCTCTTCTCAGGCTATTCTTTCCGTCCCCAGCTGCCCACCTTCTAGCGGAACTTGGCCACCATGACCCCAGGGTGGGGGTGAGGCCCTGCAGTTCACGGTGCAATATTTGCCAGTTTTGCCCTCTGCTCGGAAGGGCAGACCTGGCTTCTGATTACCCTGTGTGGATGTGTGTGTGTGTGTGTGTCCTTTCTTCTCTGTCCCTGGCAGCAGGGAGTAGTCTGTGAATGGATATGGGATGTTTCTGCAGTTAAGTAAGTACCCCAAGGTTTCTCTTGGGGGCAGGGATCCTGGCTAGCCCAGACCTCAAGTGGGGACTTCTTTTTTTCTTCTCACAAGCCAAATTTGTTTCCACCCACTCCCTCCGAAGGACTGGGCAGTCGCCAAAGTAACCACTGGAGTCATCGGTGCCCTTGCCCAGGTTCCCACAGCTTTCAGGGACAGTGGGCTAGAGGACCGCCTGCTTCAGCACAGCACACACTTCCCTCCCCACAGTGCAGCAAGGAGCAGACTGACCCAGTCCTGCCCAGCCCCCACCCCAGACAGGAAGGAAATAATGCACCTTCTTTTGCTGATTATTTATTTGTTTGGAGAGATAGAAATGATGTAAAAGTATCTAGAAATATCTATATCTCTATATATTTTTAACTAACTCTTTGGAATCCCAGGAGGTAGGGAAGTTAGGTGTTTGTGGAGGGGAGACTTGGGACCTGGGAATTCCTTGATCTCCCCTCTTTGGCCTTGCCCCACCCCAAAACTGTTGGTAGAAGGACTGGGATTTGTTTGGGGGCAGGAGGCTGGGATGACCTGTGGAGAATCTGGATTCTCTGCTGTCCCCATCCAAATCCCAAAGGAAGGGTGGGAGGGAGGGGAGGGAAGGGCAGGCTAAGGGAGGGAGGGAGGGGTGGGCAGGCTGAAGAGGTGACCCACCCCCAAGCCCGACAATCACCCACACTCCTGGGGCGCCTGGTCCTGGGCAGGGCGAGTCCAAGTGTGTGGCTGTTGATTTGTTTTAACTATTTCCTTTCGTGCTGTATGGTGACGCTTTCTTAGTATTCTACACAATAAGAAAAGACAAAGTCCTCGAGATTCTTAGGAGTTTTGTTTGAAAACTCTTTCACTATATTTGTTGTAAAGAGGTTTACTATTAAAAGAAAAGAACACACGTTTCTGATACTTTGGTGTGGGCTTTGGTTTCTTTGGTGCGGCAGAGGAGGGGTAGGATGGCCTGGAGTGGCTTGCTCAGATAGATGCAGGCCACTGCTTTGCCCTGGCAAGGAAGGGTGGTGGTTGGTGATGGTGCGTGTGTCTGTGTCTTGGTGGGAGCCTCTTCCAGGTGCTCTGTCAGAAGAAGGCAGCCTTAGACTGAGAAGTTGGCCAGTGAGAAGCCCCAGGAGGGCCTGGGCATGGTAGTGCATACTTGTAACCCCAGCATTCTGTGAGGCTGAGGCAAGAGGGTCTCAAGTTCAAGCCCAGCCTGGGAAACTCAGAGATTCAGCAAGACACTGTCTCAGAATGAAAGTAAAAAAAAAAAAAAAAAAAGGATGGGGGATATAACTTCTCGCAGGGTTTGGCCACTCCTCTGGACTGACCATGTTAGGCTGCAAAGGCAAAGCAGCCTTGTGTGCCAGCCAGGGCTGTCCTATAAATGCCTGAAGTCTACCCTGTAGGTTAAAGGCTGTGGTTGCTGCATATTCAGCTTGCTGCAAGAGCAGAGGGCCAGGGAAGTCACAGAGTACCCTCAAGCCTCAGACATCATCCTCTGCAAGATGCCCCCATCTATGTTAACTCTGCATCTCTCACAAGGCTAGCTGACTTCAACTGTCTCCTCAGCAGAAGGAGAAGAAAGGGTAAGAAGCTGCCCATAATAGCTTCGGAGATGGCCTCCACCTATCCCTGCCTAGCATTCCGAGTATCTTGTCCCCACCCACTTCAAGTGATGGTTGCTACATGGGACCAGTGAATAAGGTGGAAGTGATGGCAAGGGTAAGTAGGCTTCCACTTATCTCTGTTTCATCATTTGCCCTGGGGGAAGCTAGATGCCATGTTGTGAACAGTCCTATGAAGAGGCCCACGTGGCAAGGAACTGAGACCTGCTAGCTGCCATTTGAGTGAAGTCATTTTGTCCTCTATCCTTAGAGGTCCCAAGGTTTCCTGGACATTGCTACAGTTGAGAGCCCACTGAAGACTGTGTCTGTGAAACAGCCTGCTCTGCCCTGACGGATGAGGAGCCTTCCTGCTTGTAGACACCATGACACCCCCTTCACACGTACACAGCATCACCCACAATCGGTGGTATGGTACACAGTTCCAAAATCAGGTGGCTGTGATGCCTGTGAACCCAGCACTCCGGGAGGCTGAGGCGGGATTGTAAATCTGAACCTGGCTGGTCAATTTATCAAAACCCTGTCTCCAATAAAAAGGGTGGGATAGAGTGGAGATACAGTTCAGTGTGAAGGTCCTGGGTTTAATCCCTAGGACTCCAGAGAAATTTCTGTGGATTTGGCACGGCCAGAATGAGGGCAGCACCTAGTTCTACTGCTGATGGTGTGTGGCCTTGGCGTGTCACCATTTCCCTGACGTCTTTTTCTGTACAACAGAGCTGAGAGCTACTTGCTTCCTCAAACCCCTGCCTGTTCTCTCCAGTTGACACCCCCATCTTTGCCCCAGCTCTGATAACTGGAAACCTGGTGGCCCTTCACTGCTCCCAGTAGAAAGCACAGGTCTTTGGCCTGGTTCCCACGGCCCTCAGTTAGCACAAGCCCCTTCGAGGCTTAGCCCATGCCATCCCCTGGCCTCCTTTGCATGCTAGGCAATCTGTGCAGCCACTCCATGCTGTGAAACTCCCTTGTCTGCTCATCCCACCCTTCTATTTGAAATGCCACAAGCATTATTTTATTTTATTTTATTTTATTGTATTTTATTGTATTGTATTTTATTGTATTGTATTTGTGGTACTGGGAATTAAACTCAGAACCTTGTGCTTACCGAGTAGGCACTTATGCCGCTGACCTATATGCCTGGCCCAAGCATTTATTTTCTATGTATGTATTTGTTTTTGTGCTGGGGACTGAACCCAGGGCCTCAGGCATGCTACACATGCACTGTAATTCTAAGCTACATCCACAGCTTTTAAAAAATTTTTGAGACAGGATCTCACTAAATTGTTCATGCTGCCCTTGAATTTGTGATCCTCCTGTCTTGGCCCCCAGAGTAACAGGAGTATAGGTTTCTCCCATCACACCCAGTACAACAAGCATTCGTTAAGCGACAACACTGCATGATACATTATGTTAGGAATTAGGCTACAGAGAGGGGACAGGACATAAATGAAACAAGTGGGCTTCAGAGATGAGAGATGAGGCACACCCAGTCCAAATTAGTGAGCTGAATTTTAAGACATGTAGGAAGTCCCTGGGCAAATGAGGACAGAGAAGGCTTCCCTTAACAGGAACAGTGTGTCAAGGGGGCCCTTAGGAAACCATATGCTGTGATGCAGATGGAGCAACATCCATAAAGCTAAAGACCGGCAAAGGCCTTGTATGGAGGATTTTGATTGCCAAGGCTTGGACTCTACTCTGCAAAAGATGTTTGGTCATCAAGAGATTTAGGGTGTGGCTTAGTGGTAGAACAGTGCCCCAGATGTGAGAGGCTCTGGTTTGTTCTGTTTTTTTTTTTTTTTGGTACCGGGGATCGAACTCACAGCCTCATGCTTGCCAGGCAGGTGCTTAAGCCACTGAGCTAAACCCCGGCCCTTGTTTTTGTTTTTTAATTGGTACTAGGGGGCTGGGGATTTAGCTCAGCGGCATAAGTGCCTGCCTGGCAAGTGCAAGGTCGTGAGTTCGATCCCCAGTACCGCAAAAAAAAAAAAAAATTGGTACTAGGGATCAAACTCACGACCACTTGCTTATAAGGCAGGCACTTATGCTGCTGAACTAAATCCCCAGCCCTTGTTTGTTCTGTTTTGTTCTGTTATGAGACAGGGTCTTCCTAAGTAGTCCAGGTTAGCCTTAAACTCATAGCAACCCTCCTGCCTCAGCCTCTTGCATGCTGGGATTACAGGCAAGCGCCACCATGCCAGGTTCTGGGTTGGATACCCCGCACCTTAGATACACAAAGACTTTGTGAGGAGGGATTTGGTCAGATCTGTAGTTCAAAAAGCTGCTGCCAGTAAGGGTAATGCTAAGTAATGCTGAAAAATCAACTGGACAAATGCAGCTTTGGGGTCAAGTAGGCAGGTCAGGCTCTTCAACAAACAGAACTAACAAGGAATAAGAATAAGGGAGGCAGGATAGAGATGTGGAAAGGGGAGGATGAATTTAGTAGATTTTTAAGAAGTACTACTACTATTTGTCAAAGACATGAAAACAGATGAGTTTACTTGGCTCAGAAGAGGTACTACTAACAACAGAAAGCTCTGCTACTCCTTTTTTTTGAGGGTTTTTTTTTTTTTTTTTCTGAGAGCTTCACTATATTTAGCCTAGCCCCAAACTCACAATGATCCTCCTGCCTCAGCCTCCCAAGTGCTGGGATTACAGGTGTGTGCCACACTCCTGGCTTGCAACCACCCCTATTTATTTATTTATTTATTTATTTAATTTTTGGTCTTTTTGAGACAGGGTCTCACTATGCAATTCAGGCTGGCCTTGAGCTCACTTTGTAACTCTTTGTTACACTTTGGACTCTACTCAGGCTGGTCTCAAACTTCCAAGGATTCTCCTGCCTCAGCTTCCCAAATGCTGGAATTACTAGGCCCGGCTCCCTATTTCTACTTTTAAACCGCTTCCTATCCTTTGAAGTTTTATTCCTATAATTTTCTGTTAAACTTTTTTCCCCCTCCACAGTGCTGCCCAGCTGGGTGTTATTTCCTCTAATGAAGTGTTTTAGGAAAGGAATCTGTCCCTTTTTTATAGTATCTACTGTATTTTACTCTACCTGGAAATGTTACAAAATGAGTTCTATTTTCTCTCCACAACTGGAGGGAAAATTTGGGGGGGGAGGTACTAGGGATTGAATCCAGGGCCTAACCCACATTCCCTTCTTGAATTGCCTAGCATGGATTCAGACTTTCTGGTCCTCCTGTCTCAGCCTCCCAGACTGCTGGGATTACAGGCATGCACCACCACACCCAGCCTAAAGGTTTCAGGTTTTTTTGGGTTTTTTAAAAGTTTCTTATAAAATGCACTCGCTGCCTCATCCATTTGTGTCTGGCGCAAAGCCCAGTATACACTGTGTGTTCAGGGAGGCCAAAATGAGATAATGCATGTGAAAATGCACTTGTAAACCATGAATCCAAGGAACATGTTTAAAATTTATATAAGGCGTGGTAATTTTTTGCAGCTTGTCTACTTTTCTGCCGCAGAAAGACCCAACGGGAAGGAAGTAATGTCAGCTACAATGGGATGAAAAGCCTTTTTCTGAGGTCCAGGCTATTAATTCACAAAAGAGTTAGCACTCCCTGGGTGCCTCCCCCAAAGATGTGGCTCTGAGGAAGCACCAGGTGGCATCTGATTGATTGTGCAGGTCAAGGAGGCCAGGCCAGTTCATTTCTCTGGAGCTTGTTCTCTTCTGACTCACCCTTTGGTCCCATGGGCTGAGTAACTTTCCAGCTTTGTGATTGTGGAAACTTGTTTCAGGAACAGCAGACAAGGAAGGGACATAGGGCGACCTCACCCCAGGCTCCAGAGTGGCTCTTACCAGAGCCAAGATCCCTGCTCTTGTGTGCAGTCTTAAATCACTGCGTGTCTCTGGGCGGCCAAGAGGCACATCCAGTCCTTTACGCTCTCACAGCTGGCTAACCAAAGTCCCAAGGGAAGAGGTGGCTATCGTTGCTTACACAGCCTTCGGCAGCTTCTTTCCACCCACTCTTTCAAGGCCGGTCTGATCAGCTAGGGGCCCAGGATTTCACGCCTCCCACTGGGCCAATTCACTTGGACCCTTTTGCTTTCTGCCTGCGCCCACTCGTTTACAATCCCAAGGCCTAGCTCCCAGCGGGTCGACGCCTTCGCAGGTGGCCGACCACAGACCCTCCTGTTTACTGCGCTGTGGCCGCCAGACGCCCAATTAAATGCCGCGACACAGACGCGGGTCACGCGCCCGCTGGGCCCCGCCCCTGGCCACTCCCGCCGTGGAGCGGCCGCCTGGGCGGGCCGGGGAGCGATTCCCGGTTCGGAGAGAACATCTCCTTCTAAGGCGAAAAGGCGGGAGGGCGGTAGGAAGGGGGCGACAGCCGCTTGTCATTAATCTGTACACAGGAAGCCCAGGGTGGACAGCCCACCGCATACTTGCTCTTGGGCTCTACCTGGCACACAGGAGCGCTTAGTAAGTGCTAGGCTGGACACACCGCGCCAGTCTTCCTTACCCCGGGCTCTCACTCGTTCCCCTCCCAACAGGGCAGAAATGGCGACGGTTGGGCAGCAGGGCTACCCCACACCCCACGCTCGTGGCTTGCAGCCAGGCAGCACCTGCGGTCCACGGTATAGGCCCACACTCACCCACGAGCTCGGACAAAGACCCCCAAACTACCCCCAATATCCCTCTACTAGCCGTTGTGGGGGAGTGGCTCCTCGGACTCACTTCATTGGTTCATCATGTGCCAGATAGGGCTACCAGCCAACTGCAGTCCAGGTAGAACGCATGCGTACACAAGATTTAGCGCTGTTGCGGGAAAACAGTAGCCCAAGGAACCGATTTAGGGCTAGGCTCTGGGGCTGTAAGGCAGAGGTGTGCTTGCCTGAGTCGTTTGGTCTCCAGCAGCCGGCTAGAGCAGGGAGGATTTTAGTCATTTGTCGTGGTAGTGGCGTCTCCTGGCCCCCGTCAGCGCCAGATCTGGGCCTGGCTCCTGTGAAGATACAAGAGAAGACTAGGATCTCGGCCTCTGCGCTCGGGGGTGACACGACTGTCCCCAGACACAGCCAGCGAGGTCTTGAACCTTGAATCTTTGCAGTGGCCCAGCAGTGGCATGGATCCTAATTTGGGCGCACAGGTGATTTCCGTTCTCTGGAACTTTCTCACTCTCCACATGGCATTGGACGCAGAAGGGAGGCTGAAGAGCCGGAAGGTGACGTTGGAGGACATGACCTGTGTGTGACCTACAGGCCACATCCCGTGTGGCTGTGTCTTGTTGGAGTGGTGAAACTGACCTTAAGGGAAGGCACAGGCATAGATTAGCCAGAAAGCATGTGGTTCATATATTAAAAAGCATTCCAGCCAGACATTTAGCTCAGCCGCAAAAGTGCCTGCCTCGCAAGCGCAAGGTCATGAGTTCGATCCCCGGCATCAAAACAAAAACAAAAACAAAAAAATTCCAGAAGGGGAGCAGTCACGGTGTTCCCGTGATCTGAGGCCGCTGGAGGCTTGGTGGTACAGGCCTGTATTCACAGCCCCGTGGGAGGCTCAGGTAGGAAAATGGCAAATTGGAATCCACCAGGGGCAATTTAGCAATTTTGGGAGACCTGCCTGTCGCAGGAAGGTAGGCAGTTGGGATGTAGCTCAGTACAAAACCAGGGTATCATTTCCTACTACCACAAAAAACACAAACAAACAAAAAAAATCCACATAATTGAACTGTGTAAGTTTTAAGAACATAATGAAAAAAATCCTAAAACACCTCAAACGTTTGAAACCATTTATCTTTTAGACAGAGTGTTACTTTGTACTGCAGTCTGGCCTTTAACGCACTATGTGACCTGGCCTTGAACTTTTACCAGTCCTCCTGCTTCAGCCTCCTAAATGCTGGGTTTATAGGCTGGAACCACCACACCTGGCTGAAACCATTTTTATACAGTTGAAAACTACTAAAGTAGGAGGTGGGCATAGTGGCATATACCTGTAATCCCCACCACTCAGGAGGCTGAGGCAGGAGGATTGCAGTGAGTTCCAGGCTAGTCTGGAACTCATAGTGAGACCAGGCTACATGGTGAGACCTTGTCTCAAAATAAATAGAAAAAAAAAAAAAGGAAAAGTTTCTGAAGACCAAAAGAATGAAAAACACAAAGAGTTACTTGGAGAGAGATTGGGGTAGGCTAGGAAAATGCATACAGCAGACTGTAGAAGAGCCATCTCTACTTGTCCCAGTGCCTGTCCCAGCCCTTCCTGGCCCCTCACTCCTGCCTTCAGCTTCCTCTGCCTGAGGTCTGACCACACACCCCTCTCTCTGTACCTAAAATACTGCTTTGTTATCCTATGCTCCCTTGCAGGCACCGTCTTGAAAGTGCTTTGTTTCTTCCCTGCTTCAGATGTACTGACAGTCAACTGCACTTGCTCTTTCCTCTCCCACTCATTGTGGCCCATCTCAGCCCCTATCACTCCCGCTCCCAGGAGCCACTCTTAGCAGAGCAAAGAGCTCCATTGTATGCTGCCCCAACTGCATTAAGTCTCTTTCTGTCTGTCTGTCTGTCTGTCTCTCGCTCTCTCTTTTTTTTTTTTTTTTTTGAGACAGGGTCTCACTGTGCACTTCGGACTCCCCTGGGCTCACTTTCTAGCCCAGGCTAGAACTCACAAAGATCCTCCTGCCTCAGCTTCCCAAGTGCTGGGATTACAGGCATGACACACCATGCTTGGCCTAAGTCCTTCTCTAAGAAGTCACATGTTATGCTTTTTAAAAAACTTTAGCACCCCCCAAAATAAATAAAAATAACATTGCTCAGTGTTTATTGAATCGAAGGGATGGGGTGTACACATCATCAAACTTGTTAAAAAGACCAAAGATTGATGGCCAGATGAAACCTGTGCACTGCAAAGTAATGGCAAAATAATAGCCGTCAGTGTAGGGAGCCGGGAGGCAGTGCCGTGGTATGGAAGGGAAGGGCCCTGGAGCTGCGTCAGTGTAGACCACAAAGTGGAGGAGTTGGCTCTACAGGAGAAGATGTCAGGGATGGGCTGTCTCTGCCCTTTCTGCTTTTCAGGGTGGTATTGTCCATCACCTCCTGAAGTGGGGATGCCTCCTGGTCTGTATCAGTAGCTGGGTCCATCCTGAGCATCAGCCTGTGTCCAGCCATATGTGACACACCCAGGCTGTTTTTTTGGCCAAGTGCAACAAGAGTGCATCATTGTTTGCCCTAAAAAGGTGGATTTCTCGGACTGGGGATTTAGCTCAGCGGCATAAGCGCCTGCCTTGCAAGTGCGCAATCTTGGTTTGATCCCTGGTACCAAAAAAAAAAAAAAAAAAGGTGGATTTCTCCACTGTTCCTTATCCTAGCTGCTGGTCATATACTGTTCCCACTGTGCAAGCCGAGTTCCTATTGCTTTCCCTCCCCTCAATATGTGCGTGCATCTGTGCATGGGAACAGCTGGACCTTGAGAACAGGAATATACTTCTACTTTCACGCTCCTTTTTACTTCCTAATGTCTTGATCATTTTATCACATCAGTAAAGACTTCCTAGCCAGGGTGTGATGGTTCTAGGTGTAATCCTAGCACTTGGGACACTGAGGCAGGAGGATTGCAGTGAATTCAAGATCAGCCTGAACTACATAGTAAAACCATGTCTCAAAACAACAACAAAGGGCTGGGGATTTAGCTCAGTGGCTTAAGTGCTAAGCGCACTTAAGTGCCTGCTAAGCGCAAGGTTGTGAGTTCGATCCCCAGTACCAAAAAAAAAAAAAAATCAAAAAGACTTTTTCTACATTTTAGTGGCCGCACAGCCATCTTCTATTCACCTACTGTATTCTACTCTCTTAATGAAAATTTGGTTTGTTTCCCTTCGTTTACTATTAGAATAACACTGAACATATATGTACATGTCTTTTGTCTACTTAGATTGAATACTTAGAGCTGAACATGAAGGATTGAGAAGCAGTACACACACTTGAAAAGACTGTAACGTATATGGCCAAGTTGACCTTCCAGAAAAATGATACCAGCAGTACATAGCTCCATGCATTTGCCTGTGCTTTTATCAAATGTGTTGTTTTTAACTTTTGCCAATTTACTAGATTAGGTCTGACCCTCCAACTCTCAGCCCCTGTATGTCCCCTGGACCCCCCATTATTGCCTTCAAAATAAGCTGAGACACACAGCTTACTTGAAAGGCAGAGAGGAAGATGGCACAGTTCCCGCCATGGGTGATTCTTAGTCTTCTCCACTTGCTTTATGCCTTGACTCTCACTTTGCTGTGGTTGCCCACTGTGGTTTCTAGGCTATCCTGCGTGCGGTTCCAAAATCATCTCGACCCCAGTATCTTCTCCTTTTCCTCTTTTCCTAAATTCCCGTCTCTGAGCATCTGTTCAGATCAATGATCCGTAAGCACTTTTGTTCTTCCCCTCCCCCCAGAAGTTTTGCCTTGGGCTGGGGATTTAGCTCAGTGGCTTAAGCGCCTGCCTGGCAAGCATAAGGTCGTGAGTTCGATCCCCGGTACCAAAAAAAAAAAAAAAAAAAAGAAGTTTTGCCTTATGTCAGCACTTCTGTTAATACTGGTTTCCTCCCTCTGCCAACAAATGTACATAATTCTTTCTTGAATTGAGCATAGTGGTACATGGCTATAATCAGCACTCTGGGAGACTGAGGCAGGAGGATCCGAAATTCAAGCCCAGGCTGGCAGCTTAGTGATTTAGTGATATACTGTCTCAAAAAAGTTTTAAAAGGGCTGGGGATGTAGCCCAGTGTGAAGGCCTTTGATTCAGGCCCCAGCACTACCATAAATAAATATTTTATTTTATTTTAGTCTTTTTTGAGGCAAAGTCTCGAAGCTCAGACTGGCCTTGAACTCACTCTGTAGCCCAGGCTGGCCTTGAACTCACAGTGACCCTCCTGCATCAGTCTCCTGAGTGCTGGGATTACAGGTGGTGCCACCACATCTGGCTAAATAAATATTTTAAAAATTAAACATCTATATGAGAAAAAAGATTGCCTAGCATGTGTGAGTCACTGATTTGATTCCCAGCACTGAGAAGAAATGAATTCATTTCATTATTCATTTTACCTCTCAGATTACTGTTCTTTCTCCTTCTTTAACAATCAGATAAAGAAGTGTTTTTTAAAAGTGTAAACATAGGTGTGGTGGCCCACACTAATTCTAGTGCTTGGGAGGCTGAGGCAGGAAAATTGCAAGTTCCACGCTGGCCTGGGCTACATAGTGAGACTCTGTCTTTAGATGTTAAAAAAAAAAATGTCTATTGCTCTCATTCAACTCTGGGCCTCTTGAATTGTGGGTCTAGCCTTGCCTTCTGCTTAGAGTGCCTGCTTCTCCCAGCTGCTGACTCCGCCTTCTCTCCATGAGCACCTGTACCCTGTGCGCCCCCTGCATGTCCACACTGTCTCTGGTTTCTCATCTGCTTCTGTGGCTTCCGTGATTTCCTTTACACTGAGGATTCATAGCCTTCTCTCTTGGTTGCAGACTTAATTCTTCAGGTGTCTGTTGGAAATGCAACCTGGAGATGAGTCTCCAAATCCCACAAGTCCTAAAGTGAATCTGTTAGCCAGTTACGCACACGCGCACGCACACGCACACGCACACGCGCACATGCACACACAGGCAGAGAAGACCCCGCTCCTCTCGCTGTCTTCTGACTCAGTCAATATCATCCAGCTGGAGGTCTGGAGCCCACGAGAAGGGCTCACGCCAGTCTCTCTTACGGGTCCGCGCTGGGAAGGCCCAAAGGTCAGCAGTGGAAGCTAGAAAGTCTATGCCAGCGGGGTGAAGGAGCTGTGCTGGTAGGTTGAGGGTTCTACACTGGAGCCGAGAAGTCACACTCACAACAAGACCAGGGCTGTCCTGAAAAGCACCACAGCCATCCTTAGCGACACGGAGGCCCCGAGCTCCTCTGACGATGAGAACAGTTGAGTACATGCCAGAAAGCCAGCACGACAAGTTTCTCCTGGAGATTAAACAGCACATGGCTTCCTGGAGCCAGGAAGCGATGCTCGATGTAAGGACCAGAGCTCCCCCAAAGTGAACCACAGCCACTCTCACCACAAGGTCCCGAGCTCCTCTGGTGACAGTAGTCAAACATACTGGAAAACTAGTCATGGCAAGCTCCTCCAGGCGAACCAACGGCTCAAACAGCACATAGGAGAACCCACAACGCCTCACTCATCTTCTCCATGTCTCTACTTATGCTGGCAACCTTCCTCAGGTGGGCCATCTACACTCAGCACCATGCTGGTTTAATCCAGCTGGCAGTTCTTAATCCGTAACACTCCACTGCCAAATAAGGTTCCAACCCTTTGGTTTAGCATCTAAAGTGCTCACCATCCTTCTAGCCTAGGGCTGGGATATGGCTTGCTGTCAAATCCTGGATTCCCAGCACAGTGTGTGTGTGTGTGTGTGTGTGTGTGTGTGTGTGTGTGTGTAGTCTATTACAGCCTACCATTTTTGTGAAACTTATATTCTATCTAGCTGAGACCATGAATCCTCTACACACCCTGTAAGTTTTCAGTTTTGCTGTTGCCCACCTCTACTTTTCTTATTTCCAGTGCTGGGTTTCAGACTCAGGACATCATGCCTGCTAGGCAAGTGCTCTGTCACTGGGCCACATCCTCAGTCCCCTTCTAAGTTTTTTTTTTATTTTTTACAGTTCTGGGGACCCAACCTAAGGCCTTGTGCATGCCAGTCATGCACCAGGCAAATGCTTTACCACCGAACTACCTCCCCTCAGTTTTTATTTTTACTTTGAGACAGGGTCTCACTAAATTGACCATCATGGCTTCCAACTTGTAATCCTCCCGCCTCGGCCTTCCAAATAGTTGGGATTACAGATGTGCACCAAGCCTGATTACTGCTTCTCTCTGTGATCCCTTTTCTTTCCCACCTAGTTCCCTCGCTCAGACATCTGTTGAACTCCTACCCACATTGAAAGTCCAGTTCAGATGACACAGGTGCCACCTTTCCATAAAGACCTTTTGAATCCTCCAAGGCAGCCATGCCTACCTTTTTGGCACTGGGGCTGTTTTCGTGAAAGACAATTTTCTCATAGACATGGGTGTAGGGAAGGTTTCGGGATGGTTCAGGGGAGCTCCTACCTCAATCCCTGCACGGCAGTTCCCAGTGGGGTTTGAGCTCTGTGAGAATCTCATCACTTCAGATCTGACAGGAACCGTGGTGAGTTTGATCCTCGGTACCAATAAGAAAAAGACAGACCTGACAGGAGGCAGAGCTCAGCAGGGAGTGTGAGGTGGGGCTGTTATTACAGAGCTTCCCTCAGAACTGAAACCCTCAGCTAGCAGAATGAAGCTGCTGTCAACTTACTCCTGTACTGCAGCCTGGCTGTCAGGTATGGCTGCCTTTCAGTAACATCTGTAACCCTTCTACCAGTGTCACATTACATAAATAAGGCCACTATTCTGTAAAGTTGCTCACCCCTTTCTGTGCAGTCCAGGTCCTAACAGGCCAGTGGCCATGTCCGGGGTTTAGGGACTAGTGCTCTACAGAGTCATTTAATCTACCTATTCCAACTTCCCACCTTTATTTTTGCCTTTATAATATTTTTCCTCATTTCTGAGGGGGGTTTTGTTTGTTGTTTTTCTGAGATAAATTCTTGCCATGCAGCCCAGCCTGGCGTTGAACTCATAGCAACCCTGCTGCCTCAGCCTCCTGAGCGCTGGGATTCCAGTGGATTTGGACATAAATTAACACAGTGGTTCTGTCCTGAATGCTGGATAAGGACAAGCAAAGTCTGGATGTGAGGTCGTGGTCTGGCTCAAGCTCTGGCCCACCTGGCAAACTGTGACTCGGGGCTAGTCGCTTGGCCTCTCTGAGTCTCTTCACTTGTGCTTTGTAGAGCTGTGAGGATTAAATAGAAGACAAGGAAAGAGCCTGAGACGATGCCTGGCAAAGATTAAGACTTGATTATTAGGGCTTATCACCGTCATAGACATAAATAAAACACATGCACACTGTGTTTTCTGCATTTATGCTCGGGGGCTCAGGGTGAACGTGTCTGCTTTTCTGCAATTTGTGCAAATTGAACGACGCCGCTTCCAAAATGCGCCCCAGCCCCAGCCCCAGCCCATTCTGGCCGGAGAAGATGGCGCCGCAGCTCAGCGCGGCCACCAGGGGGCGCGCGTGCGCACAGGAGGAGACCCGAGTGAGGTCCGGGTCCCGCGCCGCTGCCGGTCCCCATGCGGAGTTCGCCAGGGCTGGGTCTCCACGCTTTCCTCGGACCAGTCCTAAAAGAGCGGACTCCAATGGGCGCCAGGAAGTGGTGACGACTCCAACTTTTCCCATCCTCTCCTGTCAACTGCTCGACTCCTTTCAAAGCTGGGGACACTGACACTGCCCCGGGAGCCCTGTCCGGGGCTGTGAACCTTTACTGACTCTGTGAACTCTTAAATGTGAGCTGTGTTCGACTTGTTTGATGTCATACTGCGTCTTCCTCCTTTTTAAATGAACGCCTCCTGATGGGGGGGCACTGGGCCGGCTCCTGGGGTTCGAACCCAGAGCCTTCACACTGAGCTACAACTCCAAGAGCGCTCTCTTCCCTTTGAATTTTTCAAGGTGTCACAAAGGCGCTAGTTATCCAGGTGAGACTCTCAGCTGCGACTGACCGTCCTGCCTCAGCCTCCAGAGCAAAGGAATCAAGAGAAGGTGCCGCCACTCTGGGCTCCTGCCACCTTCCCAGGGACATTCTCCACTCCGGCAGCCCGCTCAGTGGAAACGTGTTGTTGAACAGCGATGAGCGAGCGCCTCATATTCTCTGTCGGGATGAAGGCGTAACTGCACCGTAACAAGAGAGTTTAAGATAAGACTATCAGGAGCACTTATCAAGAAGGGCTGGGAGAGAGGAGGATGTCAGGGGCGTGGTCTAGGGCACCGGGGATTCCTGGAACAAGTGGTCTAGAACGTTGGCAATTCCTACAACAAGCGGGGTCACTCAGCCGCAGATTCCCTAGCTGGCCAGAGGGAGGGTTTACTCTAATTTTCTGAAAGACTGAATTAGGTAAGAAAGAACAAATGAATGAACGAATCGGAATGGGTGAAATGAATAAATGGAGTGAAATACTGTCCCCACTTAGGGGCCACTAGGTGGCAGCACAAGGCAACAAACCAAGAGCAGGGCCTCCGCGCCGCGTCCGGAGGCTTCAGGGATCCGGCGGCACCGCGCCTGCTCGCCTGCTCCCGGGATTGGAGCCTCCTGTCTCTCTCCCTGTATTTTGCTTTCCAGTAGAGACTCCAGCGCCGGCAAAGGAGAGCAAACTCGAGGCCAAACTCATTACCGAAGGTCCCTTTCAGATTCCTCCCGAAACTGTATGGGGAGGGGATAAAGCTGGAGTTCTCCAGCCCTTACAGGACCCAAGAAGCTGAGTGTAACGTACACTTGTAGTGCCTGACGCTGGGGAGGCTAAGGCAGGAGAATAGCACATTTAAAACCGACTTAACAAGAGTCTGTAGAAACAAAAACAAAACAAAACAAAACAAAAACCCAAAATAATAGCTGGGGGCTGTAGCTCAGCATCAAAGCTCCGGTACCAAATAAATGAATAGCTTAGGGGGGGCTCAGGGCTGCCTAGGTTCAGCCCCTAGTAACAGCACACATACACACACGAAAGAAAAGCTGGAACACCGTGTAGGAAATCTGGAGGGTTTTTGTTTTGCTTTGTTTTGTTTTGTGTGTGTGTTTTTATTTTATTTTATTTTATTTTATTTTATTTTATTTTGCGGTACTGGGGATCGAACTCACGACTTTGCACTTGCCAGGCAGGCGCTTATGCCGCTGAGCTAAATCCCCAGCCCTGTTTTGTGTGGTTTTGTGACGGTCGTGCTATGCAGTTCAGGCTGGCCTTGCGCTCACTTTGTAACCCAGGCTGGTTTTGAACTCCTCCTGAGTACTGGAGTACTGAGTACTGAGTACTGAGTACTGGAATTAGAGGCATGCACCACGACATCTACCATATAGGAAATCTGAATTGGGATAATATTTTGGATAATATACCCCTCCACAAACTAGACTGATTGGGAAAAGAACAGATAACAGGAGCTTTTTGTTTGCTTGCTTTCTTTTGCTTATTTTTAAAAAATAAATAATGCTACCTTGGGTAAGTTACTGCCTCACTCATTCTTACCTGAGGATATCCTAGAACCCCTCCTCCAATTTCTTCAAAGAGAGAGAGAAAAAGAAAAAGACTGGAGCCTTTTCAGTCAGGCCTGATGGCACATCCTTTATGATCCCAGCACTCCAGGAGGCTGAGACAGGAAGGTCATAAGTTTGTGCCCAGCCTGGGCAACTCAGTGACTTAGACCCTATCACAAATACACATACACACACACAAACAGAGCTGGGCATGGTAATGCGCATACCTGTAATCCCAGCACCAGGGAGACTGAGGCAAGAGTGCCATGAGTTTGACAGAGTGAGTTCAAAGCCAGCCTGAACTACATAGCAAGACTCTGTTTCAAACAAATAATCCACCAACCAGTAGAGCAGGGGATGCAGCTCAGTGTAAAAGGCCCCAGGCTTAGTCCTCCGTGTGGGACTCTGTGGTATTAGACAACTTCCAAGAGTTGATCAGGACACTTTGGCCTCCAGACAGAGGCTTCTATATCATAATGCAGGGCCAGTGGTAAGATGCTCTCTCCTTAGCATCACTCTGCCAGTTTCATAAAAAGTCCCCTTCCTGGCTCATTTCAGTCCTAATACTGCTCTGTTCCACACCCAGCTCTTCTTAGCAGCCACAGAGGGTCAGGCTGTAAGTTAGGCCCTCTCCTGGGTGCCTTTTGCATAAAAACACAGTCAGCCTTTCTGCTGTCTGTCCTGTCCTTTGTTCTGCAGGCTGCAACTCTGGGTCTTCCCAGCTCCCGGCAGACCTCACTCCTTCCCATGATAGAGGCCAGGGCAAGGGAGCTCTGTGCTTTTTGTTTCATGAGCCCAATACCTGTCAGTGATTGCCATCATTGCTTAGAACTATCTGTGGTTCACAAGGAGTTTGATGCTTACCCTGTTTTTCCAGCCATCCACAGTGCATATCCCTGTCCCATCATGGGCCAGCTCTCTGCCGCTGCCAAATGGAGAAGTGAACATGACATGATCTGGCCTTCACACAATGTCCGAGAAAGCCAGTGATGGTCATCACTTCCCCAAACCAGAAGCGCCTTCTTCTATGTCTCTGGTGGCAGTTTTTTTCTGATGGTTCATGTGTGTTTTTCTTCATGCCCAGGCTACACTCTCTCCTTGACATTTCTTTCTTTCTTTTTTTTTTTTTTTTTTTTGGTACTGGGGATCGAACTCACGACCTTACGCTTGCCAGGCAGGCACTTAAGCCACTGAGCTAAATCCCCAGCCCTCCTTGACATTTCTTGTCATAGATTCTTCTCCTGTACCATTAAAAACCTGGCCCTCTTCTACCCAGATAATTGTCAAATCTTTAAAGATACCAGGTCTCCAGGATTGTTTTGGTTTGTTTGTCACAACTCTTCTCTTATGAAAACTTCCTTTTTTAGTCAAGAATCATTTTAAGTATTGCACCTGTAGTCCAGGCCCTTTGGTATGCATATTCATCCTCACAACACCTGGATATAACGGGCCTCGATATAATTCTTTCCCTCAAAGAGCCAAAGGGCACATTGGTTGTCTGCAGTTACCTCACACCGATGGCTCAGAGGGAACACATGCTTCCTCCAATGTTCAGGTCCTTCAGATCTGCATGACACTAAAGCACAGCCTCTCATTTTCTCTGTCCCTCCCATGATCCTTGTCCTCATCCTTCAAAGATACCACCCAGCTCATGCCACCTCTTTGATGAAACTTTTTCTGAGTCCTTGTTACTTCAGCTAAACTTGAGGTCTTTCTCCCTCCATAGAATTTCTGCCTGCCTGCCTGCCTGTCTGTATTTATTTGTTTGTTTGTTTATGTGAGATAGGGTCTTGCAATGAAGTATAGGACAGCTTTGAGCTTGCTATTTAGCAGCCTATCCCTGCTGGTTTTAAATTTGTGATCCTCCAGTCTCAGCCTCCCAAGGGCTGAGATTACAGGTGTGAACAAAAATTCTTGGCCTATGCAATAATTTGTGTCCTGTGTTCACTCAGAAACTAGGATATATGTCCTTTTCCCCTTTATGACTCTTACTGCCTTATAGGGCTATCCAGCAAACATTTGTCAAAGGAACAAGTCTGGTAACTGGGAAATTCATATTTTGTCTCCCAGTGCAATGATTTATACATCCCTGTCACATCTTGCATGGTGTTTTGCCTAGCATGCCAGGAGCTGTGTGTTCACTTCTAGCACTCCTATGAACTGGGCATGCTCTCTACAGACAGGATACAGGAGAGCAGAGTTGCTGGGGGAAGCGGTACCCCAGGATCACATAGCTATAAGGAAGGGGGTTCAGACTTTCCCTCCTGACTTCTATGCCAAGGCTGGTTCTATAATCCTGTGCTGCCTTCCTAAAATCAAACGTGTCCTTTCTAGGGGTCAGTTGTCTGGGGCAGACACTCCAGACAGTCATTTGGCAGAGCTGGGGAGACTGTCTCTGCAGATTGTCCTGCAAAGGACAAAACAGTTTGCTGGAATTCCTTTAGATTCTTGAGCAGATCAGAGAACAGCCACGCTAGGAGTGTGGTTCAGTGGTAAGGGCACTCACAGAGCATGCTTGATGTTCTGAGTTCTTCCCGTCTCCTGGCACACAAAACATGAAGAGATGAAGAAGAGGACAAGAAAGAGATAGAGAGGGAAGGAGAAGGAACAAAGTGAGAGGAAAGGAGGAGAAGGAGAAGAAGAAAAGGGAAATGGAGGAGAGGTGGGGGACAAGGAGAGGAGGGGGCAGCGGAGAAGGGGAGGAAGGAGGAGATAAGAAACCAGCCAACAACAGTGAAGGTTGAGGGACAAAATAGGGCAGAAGCACTGGAGAAGGACAGGACGGAGGCTGAAGCTGTGGGAGGTGCGTGGAACTGTCTTCCTCCCGTTTCCTCACGAACGAACACTCTCAGCTCCTCTAAGTTTGCTCAAATGCCACCTATTCACTCCCTTAGGGTGTTTTCTAGTATTTCACTTATTTTCCATGGCAGTTAGCACCTTTTGGTGTAGAACTTGGAGAATGTGCACATCTCAGCCCACACGGCGCTGGAGCTGGTGTGAGCACCCTCACCCACTTCCAGTCCCCGTTTCCCAGGCAGGAGACCTGGCTAGAGGACACCCTCAGCCCACACCTCCTTCCTATATTCTTTTCCCCCACATGTTTTGAAGCCGCTTTTCACAACAGAATAATAAGGGAACAAGTGTAAAAAACAGCATAGGATGAATAACTTTTTAGAGGAAATCAAATTAATGTTTATGATTTTAGTGTCCTTTTTCCTACAGTTTTGGGCCAACGGAGGGATGAAAGTTCGATTTCAAAAATTCTTTCCCAACAGTCACAGGTGGGAGAAACTAAAAAAGACTAGAAAGAGACCAAAAATGGCGGGGGGGGGGGTTAAGGTGGCCTCAGGGCAGGGACAGCAGGACGAAGGGGCACTAAACAGCTTGTCCAGCGCCTCCACAGGGGGCTGATCCCAGAGACCCCCAGAGCCCCGGGCCCGCCCCTCTCCCCGATTCCCATCGTCGCAGGCTCCCAAGAAGAATGCAGGTCAGGAACGTAAGTGACCTTTCACACCTCAGACAAGCTAAGTTTGTTTTCTCCTTTTCTGTCCAGCCCCCAGCAGGAGGGAGGGGGAAATGGGATGGGCCTTGTCCGACTTTCTCTGCTACAATACCCCGGAGGAGCTGCAGTGCAGGGAGTAAAGGGTCTATTTATTTTGGCTCAGGGGGGACAATGTAAGCAGATGGTCTTTGATGGGATTAGCGGCGTAATCTCTAAGACCCTGGTAAATTGGAAAATGATCCATTATATCCCACGAACCTTTAGCGGCTTCCACTTCTGGGGAGGGAGGGGCAGGGCCTGGGGGCACCTTGTTAGAAAGGACCCCCTCTGGGAGCAGCCGAATCCTGCACAGAGAATTTGGGCAGAAGTTCATTAGCTGCGCTGCGCCAGCGCCTCTT